>JARJEC010093723.1:0-29012 GCA_030264575.1 Tachinus sp. AB-2021 | reverse complement strand
CCGCCATTGCGTGGTGTGTCAGGCACATGATGGAGTCGGGAGTTCAATTCAACAGACCGAATACCATCATGTCCTACAGCCAAGCAGCATTACAGGCATTACGATCGCGAGTTATAAATTCCAAACTGGTCTTGGATTGCATAGATAGTTTGGAGGCTCTGGCCAGAAACAACAGAGTTCACCTGGTCTGGACACTGAAAGACCAAGGCATAGAAGGAAACCTTAAGGCCGACCAGCTAGCCAAAAATGGAACAACTGGGACATTTATTGGACCAGAACACTCATTCGGGATTCCACAAAAAAAGAAATAATCCAACGTAAACTAGCTAATGAACACAATTACTTGTGGAAAAACTGTCAGAGGTTAATTCAAACAAGATTATTCCTAACAGAACCAACACAAAATTCTCAACAGGACTAATTACCGGAGACTGTGATCTGCACATGCATAGATTGGGTACACAAGAAATTCGAATATGTCGCGGATGGTTGGAGGACGAAGAGACTACGCAGCATCTGCTGTGTTAATGGAAAGCATTCAACATGCAACGCACAGTTCATTTTGGCAAGCATATGCTAGCTCAAGAAGAACTGAAAACAATCCTGGACTTCATAGAAGAGACAGAACTGCTAAAGGTGTAAGATGTCAGAAGTGCACAATAGGACCATTAGGACCGTAGTGCAAGGACGCTTTGCGAACCACCTCAGGAGAAAAAAAAACATGGTTTTCTCCTACCGTAATTTAAAAAACATTTCTGTTGAGTTGTAAGAGAGACATAGAAATGCGCTAGTGTACCAGTAGTCAGCAGAGCTGCCAGGCGTAGAATAATTATCATACCTGATGATAAAAATGTACGATATATAATCGTACAGTAACGAGGACTTGGCAAAAAGCCGTTTGAGAGTTTACTGTATTTTTAAACATTGCAAATTTGTTTTTAAAATATTATAGGTGCTACAAAATTGATCAAAATTCATATTTTTGAGCACCAATCCAAGAAAAATTGATGTATTCGATTTTTTTGTTGTGCGATTGGAAGATTGGATAAGTTTCAAATGGCAGTTGTTGTATCCATGGTGGATTAAAATGACGCATTAAGTAATTTTCGGAAATTTCATCATCTCCGCTCATCTTTAAGTGGTCAGACAGCTGAAACAATTGGTTCATTGGCATCGACTCCCTCAAACTACCAGGTAGCACTTAAGTTGTATGAAGCTCGTTACAAAAACAAAAAATTAACCATTGAAAAACATTTACACAATAATTTACGTTGAATAAGGTGGAAGCGGACTCTGTTCATTCCATCATATAGCATGTAAATGAATTTACAAAATACTTCAGATCCTTAAAAAACTATTCAAAAACCTTCTAAAGATACATTGTTAATTTATCTACCTGCATCAAAATTAGACACAACCACCAAAAACAAGTGGGAAGAATCGACTTTCTCGAAATTGATCGATTTGTCAGGTCTTAGAATTAAGACTATAAAATTTGCAACACGATCTAAGATTCAACAAGCATTTGTAGCAACTAATATTACACCAGAAAGTATTAAATGCAAGGGTTCACACAGAATATGCAACTGTAAGGAGTATCTTAATCTTTCACCTTAACAAAGATTTCCAAAAGAAGTGAAAGGATTGAATTTTGCATCAATTGCCTATTGCCAAAGCATTATTCTAAAGATAGCAGATCAGACAGCTGTAAACGTTGCTATAAAAACTCAACGCTTTACTTAGAAGAACCAAGGCAAGTAGATTTACCCAGTACATCTAGCGCAGATGCATAGTGACTATTAACAACAGCTATCATCTAAGTTAAAAATAAGATAGGATATTTTAATCAAATCCGAGCATTAATAGCTATTGATCGCAACAGAATTTCATAACAGAATCATTGGTTAATAAATTAGGTTTAGAAAACAATAAAATAAATCTACCTCTAAACGACTATTAACTACCGCGTTAATAATTTAAATTGGTTCATTAAGCAAAACCAATCAACGAGAATTGGATTTTCTGGAGATTCCAAGTATTACTCAGAAGCTCCCGGCATGAAATTAAACAAAACAAAAGAACCTCAAACTAGCCGACCCATACTTCAACATGCCCGTAGAAATCGACATGCTTCTGGGTGCGGGAATCTTTTGGATCTTGCTTTCGATTGGTCAGACTATACCAAATCAAAATTCGAAGCCAACTGTACAATAAACAGATTAGTGGGGATTGTGTCTAAATTTTAAATGCATCTTTAAATCCCGTCTGCAATTTACCATTTCCACATTGGGCGATCAACTGCAATGCTTTTGGAAATTGAAAAAACCAACACATATTTTGATTCGATCAGTTGAAGAATCGGCTTGTAAAAAACAAATCAGCAAGATAAAGATGGATTCTCTAAGAATAGCAAACAAAAAATGTCATGCGTTAGAAAAAATAGTTTGCAAGAAACCCAAAGAATACTCTAACCTAACCATAAGAATACTATTTACTATCGCAAAGTACAAAGAATTGGGACATGCTGAAAGAATATTAGTAGACGACAAATCTGGTTATCTGCCACATCAGTTTGTAATCACAGAATACAGCACAAGAAGGCTACGCGTAATGTTCGATGGGTCAGCAAAAACTTCCACAAACGTGTGACTTAACGACAGTCTTCAAATCGGTGCAACAATTCAAGACAATTTGGTGGCAATCATCATAAGATTCCGTCGATATAAATATGGTCTAACAGTATTGAAAAAAAGTACAAACAAATTCTAGAAGACCAGCAATATCAAAAGATTGTCTGGCGATTTCATGAATCTGAAGCAGTCTCAACGGTGACATATGGAACAGAATCCGCTAGATTTCTAGCAATCTACATCAATTAGCCACACGTTTCTACTAACAGAAAGAGCATCACAAGTTTCCGCCAACAAAATCTGTAATTAAAAAAATTATATGTAGACGACTGCACAACAGGAGCTGATAATATTACGCAAGTCAAAACACTCCAAAAAGAATTAGCAAGGTTCAATTATTATATATATTTATATAATTATTAAATATATTAGGGAGTATCGGTAATACCAAATAAAGAATCCACAGCCAAGATATTGGGACTACAATGGAACTGCAAGAATAATACTTTTACATTCCAAAAACCTGCCCGAATTACAACAAAAAGAAGATTACAAAACGCATCATTTTATCAGAACTGTTTTATTCGTTTTGACTTTTGGGTCCTTACAAACAAAATTAATTAGACAACGACTATGGAAGTTGCACACAAATTGGCACTCTTCAGTACCAATGCATATTCACACTGGGTCGGTCAAATATACCAACCAGCAGGTCTCAGTCGGTCATATCAAAATCCAAAAACATGTGACAATGATGGATCCTATCGCACACACATTCTATGTGCACCAAGAGTGGCTCCGTTAAAGACACAATCGATGCCACTGTTAGAATTATGTGGTGCTGTGCTTCTAGCAAAACTAATGGAGACAACTACATTGTCTCTAGGTTTCAAATATATTACCATACTTTTGGTCGGATTACACAATTGCATTAGGCTGGATTCGATCCAACTACTCAAGACCTTGTATGCATAAAAACATCAACATCCCACCTCTGAAATGGTCAACACATCAAAGCTGTCTCTACAGGAGCAGTTGAAATTATACTATTGTAATAATAACTAGTGAGGACAACAAAAATGAGTGCCAAGAATTTATGTAAATTGCCAACCAAAGTATTTTGAAAAGTAAACGTTTCAAGGTGCCCGGCATGTTCAAGAAATTTCTTATCTGCGAAGGGCACATTGCATGATAATATGTACGTACATATGTTATAATTTGTAATTTTTAGTTTGCCTTGACTAGATGTCAATAAAAGTAGATTGTCAATAAATACAAGTAACGGTAGCTAATTATTCTCTCCACGTGGAAAAGCAAGAGTTTGAAGGAAATCATCTTTAATACGACTCACCCCAACATCTGGTATGGTCTTTGGGCAATTTCAAACAGGAGAAAAGGGTGCCGAGTACACTCGAGACAAATAACATTGGATTTTGTCTCGTAGAGTACTCGATACCCTCTCTGCGTTAACATCCGTAGTCACTCAACGCACACAAACGGAAAACTATGCATCCATGACCAGAGACGGCAGAGCAAAAAAAGTACCTTGCTTTATAATAATAATAATAATAATAGATATTTGTATGTTCAAATGTACACGATTGGTGCGTTTAAACATGGTTTTTTTCTTAGCTCTTTGTAAGAGACCGTAGTCAGCAAAGCTGCCAAGAGTACAATAATTATCATACAAATATAATAAAAATGAGTAATGTGCGATCTGTGATCGCACATCAGTGCAATAACAAAGAAGGCGCCCGCCACCGTTATTAGGTTTGGGGCGTAAAACAAACAACACAAGACCGGTTGAGATTTTGCTGTAATTTTTTAAACATCGCGAATTTATCTTTAAAACATCCTAAGCAGTTCAGAACTGGTAAAAATTCATGTTTTTGAGCACCAATCCTAGAAAAATTGATGTCTTTAATTTCTTTGTTGTGCCAATATTATTTTTAGATATTTCGTCAATTATTTTAAAGCTTAAAATAAAGTCTTCCTGCCTCTAAATTGATTGCTTAGCTTCTAAATCGGAAAGAAATGCAATTTTTGAACGCTTGTAGCAAAACAGTTTTTGGATATTTCTTTACCTGGATTTTATTGTTACGTGTTTATCAAACAGAACCAAATTATAAAATGCCGTCTTCTTGCCAAGAGCAATTTTTAGTGCTCTTGGTCCTTCAAAAGAGCTTGGTATTGGTAATACCAATCACAGAACACTTGAAGTTATTCAATTGTGGTTTACTATTTCTTTTTAGGTGCATTGTTAATAGATCTCAAGATGGAATTCTTCCATCCTGCATCTAAATTGTTTTATATGCCACAAAACTACTTGCAATTGCTTGGCTTCACTTTTTTATAGCCATTCTGGGCTTTAAAATCGCGTCTTCTAATCTTTAAATGGTCTGTGGAGCTTCAATACTGGCGAAAATTGGTATTTTTTAACATCAACCACAAAAGAGTTTCCTACTTATCAGGACCTATTTTTTAATACCTACGTTGTAAATGCTTTTTTCCATTTTAAATTTAAATTGTTTTAAACCTTCAAAACTGAACTTTATTTTATTACTTTTGATAATTTTATTATTAATATCAAATCTAATATATGACGTCTTGTTAGCCGATCTGAAGCTTTGCCATTTCTATTATCTCAAAAATTGATATTTTTGTCTAGCAAACTGAAAACAGTTGAAGTCTTTATAGGAAAATGATGTTTTACCAACTATTTCAATGTTTGGAACTAGGCTTCTATAGTGTTCTGAGAACTTACCAGCAAAAATTAAATTGTTATTTTCAGTCAGCAAGAAAAAAACACTTGAAAGTTTTTGTATATATCAAGACCTGGCCATTCTTTATTAACATTTTGCCTACAAATCTGAGGTCTGAAACTGTCTCTAAATTGTTTTTGTGGCTTCAAATTTGCTTATTCTGTGCAAAAATTAAAGTCTTTAATTTTTTTTTCTCTCAAATTTAGTTTAAAATGTTTTGTTGGTTTGCTGTCTAGTCTAGAGACAGGAACTCTAAATTGGAGCTTCAAATTTGACGAAAATTAACATTTTTGTTCATCAGTTGCAAAATAATTGAAGTTTTTGTGTAAACTGTTAATTATAATAATCACTATTGAGAAACTTAAAATAAAATTGTTTTTGAGCTTCAAAATATGTTCACAATTTCTATTTTTTCGCACCAGTTGCAAAACAAATGATTCAAATTAAATTTGTATGACTTTATTTTATTTAGTTTTCAGAAAAAAAAGATTTGGTGACCAATAACTTGTTAATTTAATAATTATTTAAGATTCGTTGTATGTTCAATATTTTTAACTAATATAACCCACCCACTCAACTATTAAGTTATCAATGCTTAGGTATTATTTCCTAAGCAAATGCGAATTTTTATTTAGTTTAAAAAATTATTTACCAAGAACTTGATAACACAATAATTGGATAGGCGGATGAGTCACTGTGGTCAATACACAATTAAAAAATTCTATTGTTTGTTGTAATCGTTATTTTTATAGTAAAACCTGTACAATATTGTAACCTACTCGCCCACCCGACTATTAAGTTCAATCCATGATTTCATATTAATTCCAATTCGTGTTATTGCAGGTAAAAAGCAATAGAACATTTATACCAATTTAGATTTAAAAAAAACAATAATAACTTCATGACACGATAATTGGGTGTGTGAGTGGGACCAAGCATACAAAAATCCGATGTACAAAAAAAACAAAACAGAAAAAACTACCATAAATTGCATATCAAAATTAAAAAAATAATAAGAATGATAAAGTGGATAAAAAATTCGAAGATGCAATAACCTGCCCAACGCCGGTCCGCTTCAACTCTATAAAATTAGATTGGTCGTAATTTAAGATAATGTGAGACGCAAAACAAATCACCATCAATGCAGCTCTAGAATGCCCAAACAATAGTGTCTCGTAATCGCATGATGAAGAATGTGCTGACTCTAAAAATGACCAAAACTACCAACAAAAACTGAATTGTAGCCACTGCCATATTATTAATCTACAAAAATTCTGACCTAATAAATATTTTCAAGGAAAAACATGAACAGATCAGCAGTCAGGGCCACAACGTTGAGTATGGCCGCTTGTTAACTAAGCAGTCACTCTCAAGCTTGGGTCCTGGCTGACTAACACCAACTTTATAAGCATCCTGAGATACTCTAAATGGTCGCTTAAACATAGAATTCAAGAAATGGATAGGAAAAAAAACGAAAACGGCAATTGCGTCCTAAGACAAGGTGTGGTTGCTTGTCAGTTAAACAGTCACTCCAAAGCTTAAGCCCTGGCTGTCACAAACCAGCTGTATAAACATAAGTGCTCATTTTCTTTCAACGTAGAACCCAAATATACCAATTGCAAAAATTATATATTTAATGAAAGAAGAAGCCACAATGTATAATATAACAATAAGATTGGTATAGATAAAATTAGAATGAAGCACAATAATATAATCTTTGAAGATCCTTAATTGACACATAATTTCAATTAAAAAATGTTATGCAAGACAGCTGTGACACATGGTGGAGGTTGCAAATCATCATAGAAGAGTGAGTGTGCTTGCTTGTCAGTTTAGCTGTCATACTCAAGCTAGAGTCCTGGCTGATATAACACCTGCTATACCTCTTTTTAACAGCTTGTAAACAGCTTCTGCGTTATAAGTGTGTTTTTTTTATATTATATTATTAATAATGCATATGTGTATGTATAATCTTAATTATTTTCTAAGGTTCTTGTATATTGATATTTTGTTACTATGTACACCCTAATTTTTGTAAACATATTGTGAAATTTTATGTACCATTATTGACTTGTATAATCAACTAGTTAGTTGTTACTGGATTAATAAACATCTATCTATCTATCTATCTATTTATCTATAGAAACATCCGTAGCTATTCCAAGTGGTCACTTTCAACCAAAAAAATATAGCATTCGAAATTAATAAACAGTGTCTTTCGAAGATCGAATATTTGATAGGTAAGGTAAGGTAAGACCATGCACAAGTTATTCCCGTGAGCCACTTGCGGCGGCCAACACCTTACTACGTCCTTAATAAAAATATTACACATTACGTGGACGAGGGTCCAATGCTACTTCGGAAACAAACTAAAATAGCAATTAACCATCAGTTAGAAGTATATTCACTTCATTTATCAAAAGCTTCAAACCCGAGAAACGTGCTTCAGTACCAATGACGACGTTACTCAAGTGGCTATGTATAAGCCACCAGTAAAACATGACTCACTTCAAGCCTTTTCTTAATAAGTGAAAGATGGCTATGCTAACCCTTATTGAGAAGATCTTTAAGACTCCGAACTCCGAACTTCAACCGAAAGACTCGAACTCCATGAACAAACTCCAAGAGCAAATATTGAACAGGCGGCTGTATGATGAGCTCGAGGAAAATGAAAGTCTGTCCAAGGTTATAGGAATCTACCATCCAGCGGCCATATCAGGGGCTTGCACAACAGCAAAGTAGTTTTGTTCTGAAGTTCTACAAAGAAAAACGCTTTCAACTTGGTGTGTTGGTCGGATATGATCAAGTCAGTACAAAAGATCAGAGCATCTTAATCAGAATAACGTGTAGCTATGTAAATAACGGCTACATCTAAATAGATCCAGCAGAAGTTAGTTAAAGATCCACCAGATTGGAATGAATAACTGCAAATGTAAACTTATTCCAATATTATTATTATTAAATAAGTACAATGCCATTACTCCATGTTGGGCATTAACCTCTTCAGCTTTGCCGTGATTTTATTCGCTTTCTTCGTTGCTATTACTATGTCAACGAACCCACAACCTACAGGTAGCCTGAGTTACCACTCCAGGAGCTCAATTGGTTAGATCGATAGACATGCAATCTAAAGTTTGTGGGTTTGATCCCCTCAAAAGATAAATTAATAATTGCAGTATTTATTATTCCCGATTGACTATGTGGAAATGATTATCTCCTACGATATCGATAAATGGAACAGAATGGTCAAATGGCTAGAGTATTATCAAATATCAGGGTATCACTTTCGTCCACAATATTAATATCAGCCCCACATAACAATAGCAATTTTATTTTTGAGCGAAGTCAATGCCCAACATAGGCGCCCCAGAGAACAAATAAGGAGGTGGCTATGCAGTATCATCTTGTCGATAGGACTTCAAGGAAGAATTACTGCAAAAGAGGCGACCATCACAAGGTAGGAGGAATAGTGTCAAAAGAAAAGCAGCATTACAAAGTAAACCAAAACCGTCATCACAAATTTAAGAAAAGGAGTAGTGATGATAAAACATTCATGCGTCGACTACCACCTCAAACAATTCCACGGGAAATACTAAGAGTGGGCAATAAGTGCCCCTACCATGGTGCGACCGACAAACGAGAACACACAATTCACGAGCCGGCCAAGAGTTATAAGCGACATAGAAAAGGTCACCGCATATAGCATAATATAGCACATGCTTGACAGTGAGAAAGAGTGGAGGTACATTCAAACTGGAGTAGATATACTCAGAAAGGACAAGGCGACGCGACGTAAAAAAATGTCCACCAATGCAGCAATGTGGCAAAGATATTCCGTTGGTGGCAAAAGGTGGTTTTACTGGGTATGCCCCTTTTGAATAAACTAGTAAGTTCCACACTGGCACGTTGAATAGACTTGAGTAATACAATTTCACCTAACGTCCATATGACCTTAAATAAAGCAGTAACTAGAATCATGTTAAAAACCTAAATACAAGAGTGGACAAACAAAGACTGGTAAGCCGACCTCGGTGGCGTAGCGGTTGAGATAACGTTGACAATGCTAGTTGTTCCAGGATCGATTCCTGGGTAAAGCATGGACGTTTATATTAACTACATTCTAATAAAAAATAAATATTGCTACTGGCTTAATGGTCTACGTTAATGTGGCAAAAAAAACTAAGGCATCAAAACAAAAGAGAAGATTGGTGTTATATAGAAATTACTACTTTTGATATTATAAGGCAAGACTTTACAGTAAATTGTAGACTACAAATACAGTATAGATCCAACCAGATTATTGCCAATATCTGATTCTAGGATGGATAACTAAATGTGATCTCTATCGATAATATGAGAAGATAGGGAGGCATTGAGATATCATCCTGGAATTGGCTAGAACAACGTATGTAAATAAATAGTTGGAAAAAAATTAACCAAATATCCCTAGTTGGCAATCTACCATTTACAACAGATAAATACCTTGATTGGTAAATTTGTATTGAATTATGAAGCAACATATTGGGTCTAATCTACACACCAAAAATCTGAGTTAAGGATGCAATTTGAAAAGTAGACTCTATGTGAAACTTGAAACAATAGAGCCTGCATTTCTTCGTTATCCTGGGGTCAGTATAAACAGCGTTTGTAAAGCATCATAGAATAAGTATTGAAGAACTTATGATAGATCAATTTGGCTGACATTAATTTTGATGAAACTTGAAACTTAATTTGCTAATTATGTTTATAATCGTTTATATTTGCAAAAATTGATATATAACAGAAGAAGCCTTAATTAAGAACTTAAAGCTAGAAATATGATTCAAATTGATTTCCAAAAGACTTGAAACGCATAATTTATTCAATGGTTAGTATTTCTCTTATGTTTTTATCGTAAATGTAAGTGTTTTAATCAAATAATGAAAACAACAAGAATAACGCAATCGAGCAAATTATTCGAATGAAATTAAGAACCAAGGACATGAAAATCCATGTGCAAAAACAAATGCCTTTATAGAGTGCAATTCCTTTATTTGGCGTCAATCTATATCTGTCCTGTTTTGAGGGTAAGATCTGGGAATTCAAAAATTCCAACCGGAATTATTAAATTCTTTAATGAACATGCAGCATCTACACAATACACGCGATCTACAGTTTTTCTTTCTATTTAAAAGAAGGCAAGCTCAATACGACTTTTCCTCGACCTAAAAAAGTCAAAATTCACCGATGCCACAGGTTAACCACATCTGAGAATTTTGTCGTTAATTCAGGAATTCCAACCTAAATTATTAAATTCTTTAACGTGCTTGCAACATCTACACAATGTACGCAATCTATAGTTTTTCTTTCAATTTAAAAGAAGGCAAGCTCAATACGACTTTTCCTCGATGCCAGAAGTTGTACGGAATCCGGAACACCTAAAACAGCAGTCAACGCACTAACTTGAGCAACTGCCATTTTAGGATGTGCAGATAAATTGTTGCTTATATGACAAAAAGAAAGCATATAGTTACAATTTGTCTGTCACGCTATAGCTGGTACAAACACAGTGTGAAAATCTGTGTAGCTGAGAACCCGGCTACCAGATAAATATAAATTACAAATGAAAACCAAAACTCAATATTGGTTGCCAAAAATCAATAATACGTTAGTTCGCATTTAGCAGTCTTTGACCCTGTATCGATAAGTAATATCTCTCAGCTATATGAGTTGAAACTGTTGTACAAACAAAAAAAGCAATAGCCACCGCTATATAGTTATGCCAAAAAGTCGACAATAATCTCTGGCGAATGGGACTGCATGGCTCACCCATCCAACCCAAAAGAACCAAGAATAAAGTGACACCTGATAGTTTGCTACCCAAAATATACTCCCAACATCACTGAGGATAAAATAAAAGTAACCAAAAAAGAAATAAAGTCTGGAAAAACTCACCAACAGTAGTCGTCAAAAGTCATTACCGAGTAATTCCCTAAAGTCCTAGAAGAACGTTAGTTACGACGGAAAAAAGCTTAAAATAATATGGTTTACTGATAATCTGCTGAAGAAGGAATGGCCGATAGAGGAAACCAAATATGCAACAGCTATTGTAATCAGATGAATGCTAAAGTGCAGCCAGAAAGAAACTGAAGAAAAAGCTTCCGGGTTGGAAGTACAAACATCAAAGCATAAAATATCTTGGCGCAATGTCGGACACAACATAACCATAGATCTCCATATCAAGGAAAATGCTGAAAGGCAATGGGGACTTTCAGGCTTTACACGACCAATACCCAACATCGGTTGACCTAGAGGAGAGAAATATGCTACGTAGAGTAGAGCATGAGCATATTGCCGTGGATGACATACAAGCATGGTTCATTTGGATACCAAATTTAACAATTCCTCACACAACATGGGCGTTTTATATATTCAATATCATGGAAGACATGTCCATCGCACATCGATAGATACCGCCAAAGAGACGGTGCTACACTCCGGTAGATAGTAGAGTTGGTATGGGCGTAAAAATCACGATTCTAACCATTTTTGGGCTCACGCTAAACAGTGAAAGTAACTTGAAGCACATTTAGACGGCTATATATAAACAGAAAAAAACTGTGATCAAATAAACGGCGTCTAGCAATACTTAAATCACATCAAGATTGCCCATTTACCCCTTAATTGGGGTGTTATCATGCTATCAGAGTGAATAAAACGCCCGCCAATGTCCAGCTTAAAAGGAAATAAGCACAGCAATGTAATTCCATTAGAGCCTATAAGCTAAATTTAGATAAGAGGTACTTCCATACAACCATGTGGAATGGTGGTGTATTAAACATTTCCTCCGGTCATAAAAATAAAAAGCCAGTCTCATTAAAAAGTAATTTCAAGACCAAAAGGTATAAAATAAACATTATTAAATTAAAATTAGTCCCATCAAAAGAGTTTCAAAACCTATCTTAGCTAAAATAGAACAAGATGGAAAGTGGTACTTCTCAGATATTGAGTATCTGACTATCAAGGATACCAACTATTAAGAGACTTTTAGTATGATCGTTTAGACCGCATGCTTTGCAATGCTGGTGAGTACCGATCGTATATATTTTGATACGGATAGTGCTATATAAAATGATAACTTTTAATTTACTTCAACACAAATCTGGCCTTAGGGTGTGTATTCATAGGAGATTTACATGTAATATAAAATTATGTTAATCACAATGGATACAATTCTAAAGTTAGATAAAGCATCATGTGAATTCTAATAAACAAAATGTATAACCTTAAATAATAACACAACGAAAACCTTTCTACCAGAAGAAAAAAAGAATTCTGAAGGAATTAACAAAACAGCTAAGAGAGAAGTCGATAGTGATTGGTAAAAAATGTAAAAATAAATTGTAAACGCCATATTATGCTAACAACTTATCATTTCCAGATTTACACATTAAATGGTACCAGCGGCGCCTGCGCACACGCTCTTAGTAGTCACCAATCGGCTCTATGTTCTATATATAATGTGTCAATTTGTTATTAACTAAATTGACCAATATATATATTACCTAGCGTTGGTATAAAACACCTTTCAATCATATAAGGACAATGAAAACAATTAAGGAAAATGATAATCACTTACGATCTGATCCATCCTTCAGAATGGTATCGCAAAATCGGCTGTGAGCAAGACCTCCCGATTTCAGAAGAAGCCGTAAGAAGCCCATTCACTTATTATTTCTGAGGAAATTTTGTACCAAGTGACGCAGACACCACGAGAGTAAAAATATTGCAAAAAAACTATGCAATAAAAAATGGTGAAGTAGATGCTACGAGAAAAAGTAAGATATAAATAAAACTTGATAAGAATATGCAAAAGACAAATGCTCTAAGGAAGTTTCCAAAATAGCATCTAAATATCAGAGTAAAACAAAATATAAAAGAAATAAAACAATTAAAAAAATTTCATGGTATGCATACTACTGAGATAAAAAATTAGTTTCTATTTTGCAATTCCAGGTAGTCTCAAAATAAAACCAAGTAACCCCACTGGAAAAGACGAAAAGATAAAAAACGACTAGTTGAGTTGATGTTATGTTGTGTTTGGACCATGAACAATTTCAAAAGACCCAAGCAAGACTTTTGTTGGAGTTGTGTTTTTCCTTTGCAGTTCAACTGGGTAACATTTACTACAATCCGCACAAACAATACAGGAAATAGAAACATAAAACAAAAACACAACTCGCACGTTTCCACCAAACAGACAGACATGATAAACATACTGAAACCTTTTGATGTTACTAAGTTCAATAATTACACAACACATAAGTAGCTAAAATGTTACCTGGAAAGCTGGCATAACGGGCAGTATATTTAGAAGAAATAGATTTAAAGCTGACATTTTTATCATTGATGTAAAGTAAAATGTAGTTTATCGTATGTAAAGCCCGCAGTCGGCAAGTAGAAATCTCACCTGGGAGCACAGCAAATCTAGCCTAAGCCAAGATCCTATAGACTCACTATTAGCTCAAACTTGTAATAGCAGACGCAAAAAGAGCCTATAACAAGCAATCTACAACGACCTTTTCGGCATCGGCTATAGAAATAATAGTCACTGGCAAAATCGGGATTCGGTCACTGATATGCCTCACTGACGCACATGGCTGTAATTGGCCAAGTAGTTTTTCCAGGACACCGGAACACTACATGACCAAACACCACATGCAACTCCGAGGACATAAACCCCTATTGCCGCAGCTGCGATCGAGGAGTCAGAAGTTCAAAGAAACACGGACAAAGCGGTAGAGTCGGAATGTACCCAACCAAGATACCTAAGCGATCTCCGTAAGGTACCCATACGTGCTTCTACTCTACCCTGCAGAGAAAGAACACGTTCCCCGACAAGTGGCAAGTGGAAAGCTGGGCTAACTATATTAGAGAAAGCGGAGAAGACCGTTAAGTATATTGAACACTATGACAGGAACCCAAACAACATAAAAAACGCTTTCAACAGAAACTACTGTTTCTGAGTGTCCAATCAGTACCAAGTGTAGCTATCTGGGTAACATCCTCAGGACAAAAAAGAGATAATAGGTGAAAGATGGCGCCACTTTAAAAAAATGAACACCTACGCCGCAATATAATCGCATTGGTGACCATGTGGATACAAAAAGTGGTAACATCTTCAGGACAAAGGAAAGAGGTAGTTGGAAAAGATGGCGCCACTTTAAGAAAGTGAAGACCAACGTCGCACTATAATAGCGTTGGTGAATACGAGAAGTAGTTTTACATTACTTACTATTGCCAAGACAGCAACATACAGGCTTTGACAAAAGACGAGGTTAAAGTCGAGATGATTTTAGCTGTCACTTTACATACCTTCCTGGAGTTGGATAAATCTTGTGGATATTTTAAAAGTAAAAAACGATTTATTCCTAATAAATTTATGCAATATAGAACGCATGAAAATATAATCACAATTTACTATATCTTATACAGAACCCAACCCAAATTGGTCTTAAGTTCAGTGTAGAACAAAAAAATTGATTAATGCATCAAAAATGGATAGAATTCACACCTAGGAATTGAAACGCAAGCAAGAAGACTAGGATATTTCAGAACTCGTAGTCAGAATGTCAGCAATAGACTTAACAATAGCATCTCGACGCACACATATAAAATAGTGTTGATTGAGTGGTATTGTTATTCTAGAGCTGATTCAATCATCCAGTAAAGATTAAGAACGACTGTAACTCCTGAAGAAATGTAAAAATTAAGAGAAGTAATAAAAGAAGAAAAAATTGATACTTCAAGAGGAAGAAACCAAGTTGCAGCTAAACTGCAATCCGAGGGATTGATGTGTAGTCACCTATATACTTAGTTTTTGTAGTTTATTTATTTTCTACGTTACGGAAGCAAATCGTTGGTATGCAAATCTATGTAACAATAAATTTGAATTAATTTTGATGTCACCACTAATTGGTATTGGTACATATTTGATCACTATTTATATTGCTTGGGAGCAAAACTGAGTTCACATTGAATAGACTTAATCCACATACTCATCAACAGGGGCATCAATCTAGCAGTAAACAAACATTTAAATCTGTGTGGAGCTGTATTGTAAAAGCATCTTTTATTGCCTTTCAAAGTTAACCTAGTGCTAAACCAAACACTATTAGATGAACACAAATCTAAAACAAAAATCCAGATTTCGGATAACTTTAAAGGGTATGTGACGTTTGATAAAATTTTGTTTATCGCTTTTGAAAGTTCACATGGTACTAGATCGAACACCATGTATTACTTAGAAAGATAGGATTAAACAACCAGAATGACTCCATTATTGATACATCTCATCACAACCTAAGCTTACATAACCTAACCTATCTTAAGCAGTAATAATAATAATAGTAATAATAATAATAGTCACATCACGCTCCAATGTGAGAGAAACAATATAAAATATGTATGTGAACATTGTTATAGTATCTTGTTAAGGTTAGGTTATCGGTTTTTAATTTAGGTTTCCATCTTTTTATATATTAAAAAATTTATTAAAAAAAATATTTCTTTACATGTAGTATATAGTAAATAAGCTTATAATTTTCAAAAAATTAGAATTGCATATTTCGATAGCATTACCCTATGCATGCGGGTCGAAATTGGTATACTTTTCTCACTATCAACATTGTGCATTACCAAAAAAAATTAAAAAACATTGTGTGGCTACCTTTATAAGTATAATGAAGTAAAGCTTATGATAAGAATTGAGCTTATGCTTAGAATAAGAATTGAGAATCCAAAAAAATTCATCAAACATGTAAATATATAGAAAATGTTGAAGAACCCTGTATAAAATATATAAAATCGGAAGTGTTCGCAACAAAAAAACATCATCATTTTGAATATCTCTGTATAAAATAATAGATATGTTAATTATTTGAACAAAATAAAATATATAAAGTCTAAAGGTTTTCTTGTAAGAAATTCATCCAATATCCAAATATGTCCATTCTTATGAACAACCCTGTATAAAATATATAAAATCTAAATGTTTATTTGTAAGTAATTCATAAATCATAGATGGACATATCTCCTTTATTTTGGACATTGGTATAAAATACAGGGAGTTTGTAAAGCATGGTCAAATTTGATAATGTGCTTATAAAGATGCATTTTGACGTAATAATTCGATCATTTCAAACAATGTAATTTCACAAGTAAACACATAAACCAAGTTAAATTTATGTTAAAATTAATTTTATTTTACTACTATTAGCATGTTTAGATTTTTGGAAAATAAGATATTTTATTTATGCTTTTTTGCAATGACTCACCTAACGTCCCAAAAAGTGTTGATTGGTGCTTCAGGATTCCAAACTTCAATTTTTTCAGGATGATGTAGAACTAGCAAGGCTTCCATTGCTTCTTGCGCAACATCGGTCATCGTTGGTTGGTGAACTAAGGAAACTAAACCATTGATCAGCTCCAATGTGGAGCTTTGTATTTCATGGCCAGCTTTCCCTTGATTCTATAGATACAAATGATATATTTCCCAATTTGAGCCAACGTTAAACTATACATACATTCAACATCAGCATTGGATCTGCATGTATTAGGCGTACCATATAGAGTAGTAAATTACGATAGCCGGGCACCTCTTCCGCGCGCTCTTTAAATTTAGCCTGAGAATCTTTGCCTTTTAGCGTTAATGATTGTATCATTCTAAGTGGAGTGTGTGCAATGTAACCTTGTGCAACTTTATTCAGTGTATCTGTAAACATGGCTCGCAATTCTGATGATTTGCTGTATACCAAATCAATTTGAGGCCACCAATGGAGTCGAGGTTGCGTTACAATTCTGAAAGTTGGTTTCGTTTTATAACATAATTGATTAATGAATAAAACATTTACCTATATAAAGATCTCACTAAGACAAAATGGTAAGTCGATGGTGAATTTAGATTTAGGCATACTTTCAACGCTTCGTTGTTGTGCGGTTTGATACGGAAGCACGAAACAAAACAGTCAATCATCAAGTCCATATCTTGATACATATAATTCTGTCCCCTTGAGAATGGTTTCGTCGGATTAAATAATAAAGTCTAGAACAAAATCGTATTTTGTCAATCAACTAGATCCAAACAATTCAAACAAAGTTTTATTGGAAAAAATAATGAAATAAATATGTATGTATTTAACTTAATACAAAATTAATAACAATCTTAACACTTTCGCTGTAGAAAGCACAGATGTGCGCTCAACCATGCCTTCACTATGTGCAGAGATGCGCCTGACGCACATGTTTGATTCGTGCTTGTATATAGCACTATAGTAGTCGGCACTATGTGAGTGCGTCCAAACACTGGAAAAGAGTATTGCCTTTCGCTTCCACATCAAAATTATTAAGTTATGTTTCGACGTCCTTTAATTAGTTTAATTAGTTAATTAGATGTAGTGTGTTTTTTGTTAGTTTATTGTTTTTAATTATTTGATTGTTTTAGTTCTTAAAAAATTGTTCCACTATCGTCAGCCTTACTGTACAATATTATTATATTTTTTTAACACTGATAAAGGTGACAGATATAGTGACCAAAATATATGTAATTTTTATGTTTGAATAAAGATTTTTTAAAAACAAGTCCTGGATGCCGTTATTTTCTAATTAACTAATTAATAACAATATTTATTGACAAAAAAATAGATAAAATACATATACAGTGAAATCTCTAGTTGCGGACACCTCCAATAAAAAACGGGACAGTTTAAAATGCACCGGCACACATTCACATATTTATCTAACCTTCTTTTAAGCGAACGCCTCCAATAAAATTTGTTGGACCGTCAGTGTCCGCTTAACAGAGATTTCACTATACATCTGATGTGTAAAATCTATTTATTTAGATTTTCAAGCTTTAGTTTTTTTAGGCAATCGATTTTTAATTTTAATGCACAATCAAATGAAACAATAATAATTTTATTTATTAAATATTAATTATTAGAATCCTTGTTACGGCCCAAGCTCAAAATGAGGTCATTATAAATAGTGGCCGGCCGTTATTAGTATAGACCAGACTATTTGGCAAATACCCGAAATAATATTAAGATATGAATATTTTAGGTTTTTGCTGACAAATATTCATATCGCCCACTTTGATTTGTACATGTTTAAGACAAAATTATACATTTATTTGTTTTGTTAAGTGTTTTAACATAGGGTTCAAACAATAAAAAATAGCTTTTGTTTAATATTTAACAAAAAAATATGTTTTTGCTAATCATGGTTAGAGCTTCTGTCGAGACAAAACAAGACAAGATTAATCAAATGTCGAACTTGACTCGTCGAGATTATAAAAAATTGATCTCATTTGATCTTGTCGAAATCTTAAAAAACCGATCTTGTCTTGATCCCGTCAAGATTCTCGATCTCGATCTTGAATCTCAACAGAATCTTGAGAAAATTTCAAAAATATTTTAAATTTTATACATAATGAATAATATAATATATTTATTAAACGTTTATAAACATTTATTAAAATAATAATTTTATTTATGCAGTTTCTTAAATGCGAGATCTTGTCGAGAACTCAAAAATAAAATATATCTCGTCCCGGTCCCGATCTTGATTTGAAGACGAGATCCAGATTTGTCTCGTCTCGGCAGAGGCTCTAATCATGGTTATTATTGACCTTCATTAAAACTACATACAGTAAATTCTGTAGTTGTGGACACCTCCAATAAGCAGACAACTCCTATAACCGGACAGTTTAGAATGCACCAACACACATCCATATATGTATCTTACTTTCTTTTAAGTGGACACCTCCAATAAGCGAACAAAATTTGTTGCACCGTCAGTGTCTGCTTAACGGAGATTTCACAGTATACACCTTACAATGCTATTATTTCTTGAACGACCCAAGCCATGTGCTTCGATACACAAACGGTCGGCAAAAAATCAGAATATAAGTAGCGGCAATTTTACTTCGGGAATAGATCATCATAATTTACCCATTCGCATAATGCCCAGTCAATAGTCCAATACTGCAAATGGCCGATTTCGAACTTGGGCCGTAACATCCGTACAAAGATTATACAATTATTTTCTTTTATCAATACAATATTATAAAATATATAACGCTTTAGTATCAAATCTGCAAATGTAACACTTGATGCTCACGTTTATTTTAATTC
Source organism: Tachinus sp. AB-2021 (assembly GCA_030264575.1). Classification (NCBI taxonomy): domain Eukaryota; kingdom Metazoa; phylum Arthropoda; class Insecta; order Coleoptera; family Staphylinidae; genus Tachinus; species Tachinus sp. AB-2021. The sequence continues at coordinate 9,449 of JARJEC010093723.1, read as the reverse complement.
GCCCATAAGAACTCATCTAAATTAATAGAAGCTACTTTCATTAAGTAGTTAATGCAATTTCGTCAACTAAAGATTATAAGCAACTGGTTTTGGTTTTTTCATTGGCAAACAATTTAAATATAATAGCAAATGATGATTAAATATTTTGTTTGAGGAAAGTTGGAGCATCAAATCAATTCCTGTGCAATAATGAATCACATAAGTGCATCGATCAAGCAATTCAGTAATAAATCATACAATCTAAAATGTTTGTAATTAAATTAAAATGAATGTATTGTTTTAAATTAATTACAAATATTTTATTTATAAAATAATACAATTCATAAATATAATATTATAAACAAGTAAGTTATCTGGGAAGTATTCTCTTACATGCTACCTGGAATGCTAGCATCTCTCTCTAGAGCCTGCAAGCCCACTCTTTTCATCTCTTTCTGGCAGTCAAACGGTGTTAAAATGTTGACGCATTCGGTCGTCAAACGTTTCGGTTAGTTTCAAATAATAAACAAAAAAAGGTGATATGTGGTGTTAAAAATAGTGTCTATCTGACAGATAAGTATTGTTAAATCATTCACGATAATTGGTTTCGCTGGGGAACATTTGTAAAAAGTTTAAACTCGAATTGAAATTGGGATAAATTCTCATTCGAAAGACGGCCATTTTGATCGGGTTCGACGGTATGCGTATAGATGTCGCCACCTGTCATCAACTTCGATTAATTTTGACAATACATTTTTTTTTTTAATATTCGATCACTTTTTTAGATAATATTTCATAACAATTATATTATTATATAATATTATTACATATTATTAATACAATGTGGAAATTATTGTTTGGTGCTAGATTTTTATGAAATCCAGTGGAGTTAATGTTGATATATTTGTACTTGAAAATTATAAAGTCCAATGCTGTTTTTAATCCAACAACCACAGACAGAACAGGCTAGGAAGCAGTTCAGAAACAATTTCAAACTCAAAGTTCGTAGATTTTTTGGTAATCATTTAGGAAACGGTCAATTAACCAAAAGTTTAGAACTTACGCTGTCAACATTAAGTTAGTGATTTTATTTTAAAAGGGATTCGATATTTTTATTCCAATCCCTTCTTATAAGCAAGTACTAGAAACACGTTTTTACTCTGAATGGGGTTTGATCTCGTTACAAAGTGGTTTGATTGCTGCGGATCCAAAATAATAATTTGCTTGTGATTTAAAACGTGCCAAGAACCAGTTAATAAAAAACATTAACAAACCTATTTGCATTTTCAACAATTCCAGGATTTTGTTACATTTTAATACACTTGATAAAGAATGACGCAATATGTTGTCCATTTCTTAATACGTTTAGAAATTAATATGTTGTGTGAAGCCACGTCGGTCATTCACACTTTTACTGTGGAAGCGAAAAGCGGTACTCTTCCACAGTGGGGGTTCGCACTCACATACTGCCGGCCACTATAGAGCTACATATAAGCACGGATCACACATGTGCACCAGGCGTGTCTCCGCACATAGTGTTAAAGAATCCTATTAATATCTCCCGTGTTACTACAGCGGTCCATATGAACTGCTATAGCTCCCCGCCTATAGTTTCCACAGATGCCATGGCAACCACTAAGTTTTTAGCAAATACAATAAAAAATAACAACATTTCAGAATGTTTGAAAATTGAATATGTATAGATTATTACACGTAAAAAATATTAAGATTTTTTTAAAAATTTTGTTAGCGTTTAAACATCTTTCAAAATACTGCAAGTGTTGAAAATTATTATTATTATTTATTATTGTGAAATGTTGGAAAAAATTCATAAAATATTGAAAATCGTAAAAAATGTAGTACAACTTTAGTGTTCTGCGTTGTGTTGTAAGGAGATATATGGCTTCCGTAATCCCCGTGTTACACTAAACCATCGTGTATGCCACCCAGTTTATTCAAGTTAAGTTAGAGCAGAGTTGCATTAGGTTAGGTTGAGGGGCGGGGCGCGGGTAGTCTCAGGAAACTGCGCATACATTTAAAAATAATTTATTGCGTAATAATTATTTATACGTATATTTAATAATTTTTCTAGCCATTTTTGCTGACAAAACTTCAATAATGTCGGTAAAATTTATGAGTATCCTATTTGTGCTGAAGTGCAAGGCTGCTGGGTTGCAGGAAAACGTGCTAAACCCTCCTTATGCTGACCCTGATTGCACATTGTAATAATGGAAGAGTTAATAGGCGACACGTTAAAGTAGCACCAAAAAAGTAAATGAACACTTTAATGACATCCTGACCCAATAGGGAACAAATTTTTAGTGAGTTATCTCAGAGTTACGGGTTCAATTATTATTTAACTGGATTGTGTAAACAAAATTGAATTATTATGCTATACTTTCTGTATTTTGGTCATCACGAGACCTTTTTTTTGTCACCGCTGTCGAACGATATCTTTTTTTTGGTCATCATTTCCAACCAAGATTTTTTTGTCACAGTTTTTTACCGATAGCTTTTTTTGTTATTGTCTTCCGGTGAGACCTATGCCACCCTACCCACCCATGAGTCCTGCATGACATTGCGTCCGTTTCACACGTTTTACAATTTTATATTTCACTTCAAAATTTATGCAAACAAAATAATAGGTGTATTGTAATTTTTACCTTCAAATCGTTGATTACACTTTGAACTAATGTAAATGCAACATTATTCGAGTCCAAGATATTAATATAAGTCGATGCTTTGCATAACTTCACACACGTAACGGCAGCCGCTTCTGTTAACTGCTTACTGGAATTTCCATGAGGACCGACACCACGTTTAACGGAATCAATAAATTGCTTCTTCTTGCTATGGCGTGGCGAGCAGGGCGCACCGGTATCGGCATTAACAATTTCCTCTAACACTTTCTATAATAAAAATATGTTTGTAAAAACATAAATTTGATTCAATTGTGTTCAATTACCGGTGATAAAATTAGAAGCATGATTTGTAAAGGCCAAACGGCAGCGCGGCCTTTTTTATTATCGGCAAACGTATCCAAAATGTCAAAAAGTTGCTCGCAGCATTTAGATAATTCATCGTTGGGATTCTTTTGTAATTCGGCAAATTCATAAGGATACGTATCCATCCAGTTCCAAATGGCTTTCTCCAAGGAATTCATTAAAACTAAATGTGCAGATTTTTTTAAAAGGCGAAACTTTTGAATAGCTTCTGAAACAAGTACTGATTAGTACAAATGGATTAATAAAAAATTAAATTAGATGTTCTTATATATTACCGGTCAATAATCTGGTGAGTCTGGTGACGTCGACGTTAATGTGTTGTATTAGTTCAATATCGCTGTAGTCGGGATTCTCATCGGGACACGATGCCAATTCTTGCAGCTTCGATGATATCCTGCTGAATACGGAATTGAAGAAATTGACACTGAGTGCGAAGAGAACTTTACTGGCTAACAATTTCAAGCTGTGAATGTTAGGATTGTCGTTTGACATATCTGAAATGTGCATTGGGATTATAGTAAAACATGCACAAAATGACCAGTTAGTCGTTTACCCAAAAAAGCGCAAATTTCCTTTAGTAATGATTTTAAATTCTGATTTTCTTCCATTGTTAATGTGATGCTGTCTTTAGGCTGTATGCTAAAGCATTTCTCTAGTGTTTCCAACACAATGAGTAAACTGTCATAGTAGTTTTTCTCTAATTCTAGCCCGTGCTGTTGTCTTTGTGCTCCGCATGTTCCGGTTTGGTACTGAAGCAGACGTTAGAGCATGCATGATGGAATTGATGTTCATTTTACTTACCAATTCGTGGATCCGTTTCAGAACTTTCACAAAGCCATCGAGAACCAAAGCAAATCGATATCGAGATATTTGTATGATACAGTTTTTGTTTTGTTCCTCGTTTATACGAGAATGGGTTGTTTGTGGTCCTATCCGACATGGTAGCTAAAACGTATAAATATTCCATCAGAATTAGTAAATCCATTTCCAGAGACACTGACTGACAGATGAGCATTTTATTAGGAAATTATAATAAGATTATTGAATAAACATGCAGTTATTGCATTAAAACATTGCGGCTTAATTCAGCAAATTCTAATTAATTGATCATAAGCAGGAAAGCATCTATGTTGTGGATAGGAAAAGGGCTGGATTGGATGTCAGGAGCATAACATCATCCTGGTGTCCATTTCAAACGCTTCCCTTAAAGAATGAATACCGTGCAGTTTCAACCAACCTGTTCTTCAAATCGGACGATTAATGTGTTCGCCCATTCTCCCGGCTTTTGTGTTGCCATCTTACATAAAACACTTAAAATTACATTATTATTGAATCTTTGAAAGGATTGACATTTTAAGAATGGCCGCGATTGGATTGACACCCCCGCGCCCCCGCAAATGTATTGGTTGCATTTCAAATAGAAGCTACCAACTTTATCAAAAAATGACAGTGATACCAACACAAACTCAAGGTGGGTAGGAGTTAAAGGTAAATTCATTCTGAAAATTAAAGCTCCAGAAATATAATAAGAAAATTATTTTGTTCAACTCATCTTATTCACAAACCATATATATATATATATATATATATATATATATATTTCCACATGTATGTGTCATTATCAATTTAATAATATAATGACACATAGATGTCGAAATATATATGGTTTGTGAATAAGTTGACTAAAATACTTTTCTTATTATATTTGTGGAGTTTTAATTTTATAATTTTCAGAATGAATAGTGTTGAATTCCACCAGATACGGAGATCAAATATTCAAGTTAAAGATAAACTCATTTATTTAGCATGCATATAGCACAACACAACACCAGCAACACAAATTGTTCTAGAACAAAATACATGTTAATTGTTGTTGTTATTATAAATATTAATTACACATTTTTTCTACATTTTTTAAGTTAATACCAAGAGAGATTAACTTTATTAATAACTTTTCATGCTCCTTCTAAGAGTTAATTTCAATTTAATGCAATTTTTTAATTTTTTTTCTGGTGATTCAAAACCCTTCAGCAACTGTCTTTGACCGCCAACCACCATTTATGACGATTTATGATTAATTCCCGGCTTTGCTAAAAATTTAAACTTTATTTAAAAACATTTAATTTGTCCTCTGCCAGCTTATTGTCAAACTATCTAGCGCTCGTAAAGTAGTTTAATGTCTCTTTTATGATCAAGGTTAACTAAGTTACAAAGTAAAACGTGCTATTCTTTATTTATTATTAAATAACTTAGTTATTTTCTAATCAATTAAATTGCTTTTCTATTGTTTTATTTCTAACTTCGGGATTGTGGACCACTAACCTAAAGCAAACATTCAATATTTTTATAACTATAGTATCATAAGAATGTTGAATTTTTGGTTTGGGTTCGCAGTCAGCAGAGTTCCGTCATATTGACGTCATTTGTTGGTGAAGTTTGTGAATATAACGTCATATAGCCAATATATGACGTCTAATAGACGTAATTTTTAGTCGAATAAATAACTTCATTTTAAGTCTAACAAATCACGTCTTATTTTTGACGTCTTAATGACTTTTTGTCTTATTTTGAAGACGTCACAATTTTGACGTTATATTGACGTGCATTTCACGTCGATCTACGCCATACAACGCCTCTATTAGCTTCTGCTGTTACTATCTTGTTAACCCGCTACAACACAATCATAATCCACACGTTTTTTCCAAAACTAACCTCATCAATTTTTTGTGGGCATAACGTTACGTTTAACGATGGTAATAATAGGAATATTGCTATTGTTAGCAGTAGTTGCCCAAAAATTAAGATAAGATAAGATAACTATAGATATTCAGCGCCAGTCTTAAGTGGAATTAATTAAAAAGATAAGATGTTTATAATGAAGCAGCAGCTAAATAAGTCACAACATTTATATATAATCTAAACTTAATCTAATGATGTGTATATAATTAATGGTGAATAATTATATACACTTTACTGGTTGAAAGTTTTAATAAAAATTTATTAAAAAGATACCAGCATCTCTATTTAACGTCAGTAACTGACGTCATTTTCAAGTTATTTGACGTTTCTAGATGACGTATTTGGTCCCTGACAAATTTTTGTCTTTTTGTCACCATATTTACGTCATGTTTTCGGTCATAATGACGTAAACTGTGACCAACAAATGACGTGTCTTTGCAGGCTAGGTTAGGGGTCCACGAACAACGTTAGAAAATTTATTCATTTGTCTCATATTTAGGTTTTTAGCAAATCGGTTTAATTATTGTTTTAAAGGAAGATTTGAAAAACACTGTGTTATCTATTAGGATAAAATAAAAATTGCAGTAATCGGTTTTGAGCGTTACGTCAATTTAGATTACATTGGCAACTTTTTTTTATATTATGATGCGTGATCATTTTCGAGTTATACTAAATAAAATTTAAAATAATCCTATTGTTTTTTGGAAATCCCTGGATTTCATCATTAACTTGATTTGAAAAAACTGATGTTTCGTTAAAACAATTAGGTTAACCTTTATTCCTTCACTCAAGGTCAAATGAATATGACCGTTAAATAGACTTTTTAAAAGCTTGCAGCTTTTGTTTAAAACATTTTTTTAAAAAATGTTCTATTCTATAAATTTGACCGTTCTTGGACTTACGAACACGATGTATACTAACTCAGTACTAATGTTAAGTAAACTGAATTCCGTGTCCTGCATTGTCATCTCAAGAAAATCTGCCCTTTAAAGTTCAAAATGACTCCTTGCTCTGGCAATATTTTGTAGAGGGGCGTGGTCAAACCGCAGCCGCCATTTTGGAAAAGGGCGTGGTCACGAAAAAAAATTGTTTTCTACTCAATTTTTTTCACTAGTTCAGTTTCAGTTAGCTTTTAAAAATATATTTCAACATTTAAATGATTGAAAAGAACAATTAGTAAAATAAATCTTATTAAATAAATATAGAATCTCGCACAAACAAAAAAATTATGTTGTATTTGTATTTGTATTTATCCTGTAAAACAAGATATATTTAATATATTTCTAAGTACAATATATTTTTTATAAACGTAAAAACTGTAAGCACCAATGCAACATTATTGTCTCCTTCGTATCCCTGAAATGCATCCTCTCCAATATGGTAACAATTTAATTACTTTTGGTAGCAATATTAACTGGAATGTATGTAGTCAAAACATCCAATACTTTGGGCCAAATTTCATCAGATGTCTTTCCTTCAAAATCGGCAAGTATTCCTTTATTACGAAAAAATTCAACCATTGGCAACGTTTTCTTTTCGTAATCCTGCAAACGCTTTAAAACCACTTCAGGCTTATCGTCTTCCCTTTGAATCAACGCTTCTCCAGTAACATCATCAATACCCTGAATATATAAAATTATTAATATAATTAATTTAAATTGAAGCAATCGAATTACCGGAACTTTAGGTGGTTGAAAATCCACGTTGTAAACTCGACCACTCGGTAAATGCACCCAACGCTTAGTAACGCGATCAATAATCACATCGAAGGGCACGACTAAATTTATAGCTAAATCCAATTTCTGATTGTTCCATAAAGCTTCGCATTGCGATGCCGTCCTAGGGAATCCGTCCAATAACCACGGTTTATTATGAACTGCGCTAATTTCATTCAATATAAATTTTACCATAATATCATCACTTACAAATTTGCCTTCCTTTATGAATGTGCTAACTTCTTTGCCGATTTCTAGAAAATAAATAGCAATTTAAATAAAATCTCAACGAACAATTTCAGTTTTACCTGTGTTATTTTTTATGTGCATACGTAATTTATCCCCGCTAGAAATGTGATGTAGATTGAAGCTATTTACAATGCGAGATGAGATTGTGCCTTTTCCAGATGCGGGGGCACCCAGAATAACCGATTTAAACATTTTCAGTGCCATATTTGTGCGTATAGTAAATTCTGACCTTTGGAATGATTCCTACTTTAAGGAAAATGAAATATTGATAATAACAGGCTTGAACAGATCATAAGTCACTTTCTAATGGACTGTTGATTTCAAATTATGGTTTTTGTTTAATTTTTTTGTGGTTATGTTTACTCCCAGGAGTATCTATGTTCTTTTTTTATCATAACAATTAATCATCAGGGTATCTATGAATCAAGTAAGTATAGTACAGACCAGGAAATGAACTTGAACTGCGCTGAGCGGTGTAAACAATTGGAATAGGCAAGCAATTTTAATAATGATTACATATGGAAGGATAAAATAAATTAATTCTAATCAATATCAATAAATCATTCATTATCTACGATAATTCTGAAATGTTTACACATACGCAATTGTCATCCTGTGTACTGCATTAATCAATTAACGTTACATTTATTTAAAAAAATGGAAATAAAAAATTCATTTTCAAACCGGCTCATAGCCGGGACCTCGCTTGAGCCGCCCAACTTTTTTTTTAATAATAATAATTGTTGTCTTTATTCTTTTCTTATAATATACAATACAAAATTAATATATCTATGTGAAATGGGTTCAATGCGAATTGACCATCCACCGGACTCCTAATATCTTCACAAAAATAAATAAATATATATTTGAAAAATTACTACAATATGCGCGAGCTCTGCGACACTGTTAACATCGTGATGCTTGGGCATCCTTGGCTACCTAATACCGAATATTGAAACCAATTGAAAATTTTGAAAATTGTGTTTAACATTATAAAATTATCAGCTTTCTTATAGTGCAAACCAATTTTCAATTGCACCATTAAAAATTATCTCCTGTTCATTATAAACCCTTAAAAATACTAAAAATGATTTTCGAAAAGTGAAATTTATAGGAAATGTTTGCCTAACATCCTTTAATAGTCTTATTGCAATAACCGCAATATTTAATTATTAAAACAGCCTTAATATTTTAAAAATAAATATAGTGGAATATAAAAAAAATAATTTCAATAAAAATATAGTTAGGCTATTAAGTGATGTTTGGCAATCATTTGCTATAAATTTTCTTTTACTAAAACGATTTCAAGAATTTTTAAGGGATTACAGAGTATGTTTTAAAGCAAAGCCAGCAAAGATACGTCATATTCACGTCATAGTTTACGTCATTATGACTAAAAACATGACGTTAAAAAAACCAAAATATGTCAGGGACCAAAGACGTCATTTAGAAACATGAAATTGACGTAACTTAACGACGTGAAACAGACGTCAGTTATGGACGTAAAATAGACGTGCTGGTATCTTTTCAATAAACTTTTATCAATACTTGAATGGGTAGTGGGCTGGCGATAGGACAATCGGTTGTATGTTATTTAAATAATTACATTTATTTTAGCGAACGTTTCGGAGTTCTGCTTTCTTTCTCGGCGCTGGCAGGCAGAAGAACTTCGTAACGTAAGCTAAAATAAATGTAATTTTTTAAATAACAATCGAATGTCCTGTTGCCACCCCACTACCCATTTCAATATCTAGGGAGACGT
>JARJEC010093629.1:0-12553 GCA_030264575.1 Tachinus sp. AB-2021 | reverse complement strand
GCAGAGGTGCAGAGGTGCAGAGGTGCAGAGGTGCAGAGGTGCAGAGGTGCAGAGGTGCAGAGGTGCAGAGGTGCAGAGGTGCAGAGGTGCAGAGGTGCAGAAGTGCAGAGGTGCAGAGGTGCAAATATGCAGAGGTGCGGAGATGCGGAGGTGCAAATGTGCAGAGGTGCAAAGGTGCAGAGGTGCAAAAGTGCAGATCTGCAGGGGTGCAGAGGTGCAGAGGTGCAGAGGTGCAAAAATGCAGAGGCGAAAAGATGCAGAGGTGCAGAGATGAAGAGGTGCAGAGATGAAGAGGTGCAGAGATGAAGAGGTGCCGAAGTGCAGATGTGCCAAGGTGCGGAAATAAGAAGTGCAGTGGTACAGAGGTGCAAACTTGCAGAGGTGCAGACTTGCGTAGGTGCAGAGGTGTAGAAGTGTAGAGATGCAGTGATGCAGGGGCGCAGAAGTGCAGAATTGTAGAGGTGCAAAGGTGCAGAGGTGCTGAGATGCAGAAGTGCAAAGATACAGAAGTGCAGAGGTGTAAAGGTGCATAGGTGCAGAGGTGCATAGATGCAGAGGTGCATAGATGTATAGGTGCAGAGATGCATATGTGCAGAGGTGCAGAGATAAGAAGTGCAGAAGTGCAGAGATGCAGAGGTGCATAGGTACAAAAGTGCAAAAGTGCAGAGGTGTAAAGGTGCAGAGGTGGAGAGGAGCAGAAGTGCAGAGGTGCAAAGGTAAAAAGAAAATAGATACAGAGGTGAAGAGATAAAGAGATACAGAGGTGCAAAAGTACAGATTCAGATGTGAAGAGGTAAAGAAGTAAATAGGTACCTCTGTACCTTTTTTACATCTATACCTTTGCGTCTTTGCTCTTCTGTACTTCTGTACAGAAGAGCAAAAACGCAAAGGTATATATGTAAAGAGGCGCAGTTGTAAAAAAGTAAAGGACTACAGAAGTGCAGAACCAAAATAAAAAGCATAGTGTTTCATGGACCAATACCATACTTATTTTTTTCGAAAGTATAATAAAAGAGTTGTGAATATAAAATGTTAATCAAAAAGCAGTTTTTGTGGTGCATTTGCAATCTCGACTAAAATACAAACTTATATTGATTTTTTTCCAGTTTTAGAAAATTGGTGTAAATATATATAAATAGTCCCAAGTGGTATACAATAATATTTGTGTGTGTGTGCGTCGCTACGCATAAAAATGGTTTAAATGCGTTGCTTTAACTGATGCAAAAAGTCGGTATGTTTCCGTGGAATTGAAAAATGTTGCTCAGAAACGGACAATTCTATGTAATTCTATAAAATTCTATTAGTTTATGTGAAATTTTACAAAGTTTTACATTTTGTAGTATTTTATAAAATGATGTAAAATCTAGGACACAAATTATACCCCAGCCAGCAAAGACACGTCATAATTACCTTTATTTTTTGTCATAGTATACATCATTTTGACCTAAACCGTGACGTAAATATGACGCAAAAAAACAAAAATATTCCAGGGACCAAAGACGCCATTTACAAACAGGAAATTGGCGTAACTTAATAATGTTAAACAGAAGTCAGTTATTGACGTAAAATAGACGTGCTGATATCTTTCCAATAAACTTATACCAATACTTGAATGGCAGATAAGCTCGCGATGGGAGAATCGGTTGTTTGTTTTAAAAAATTACAATTATTTTAGCGTACGTTTCAGAACTCTGTCTTCTTTCGCATTACTGGCAGACAGAAGAACAAAACGTACGCTAAAATAATTCTAATTTTATAAATAACGATCTATTCCCAGGCCACTACCCATTCCAATATTTAAAAAGACGTTACATTTAATACTCTTACCAATACTTTCATCCAATATAAAGTTTATTATTAATCACCATTAATTATAAACACGTCATTAGAATATGCGTATATTCTGAGTTAATTTACTGCTGCTGCATAATGATAATTATTTAGGCCGACATCTTTTTCTCTTAACTATTTTCACTTAATACTGTCACTGAATATTTGAAGTTAATTCATCCTAACTTATTTTTACGACTAACTATTGAAAACCATAGCAATATTACTATTATCACCATCCTCAAACTCAACGCTATACCCAATGAGTGAGGTTAGGTTTGTAAAACGTGTGGATAGTGATTGTGTGGTGGCGTGTGCATAAGATAGTAACGGCAGAGGCTAATAGAAGGCGTTGCATGTGGTAGTTCGACGTGAAACCTTAATCAACATGACGTCTTAAAAATGACACAAAAATACGTCATTATGACGTTGAAAATGAGACGTCATTTATTGGACTAAAAATGACGCCTATTAGATTATTGGTCATCTGACGTTATATTTACAAAAATCAGCAAAGAATGACGTGAATATGACGATATTCTGCCGGTAGGGTCCCCCGCTGGTATTTGAACATCAAAAAATACAGTAAAAAAGTTCAAGTTCAATTATTCAAATTTGTTACAAGCGGCAATAACTAAATACAAGCATTGTTTGGCTCTTCCATCAGTGTTGAAATAAAATGAAATAATTGATTAACGTGTACAGTAAACCCAACCTAAACTGGCCTATGGAAAGAGTTTTCGGAAAATAAAAAAGACATATCACGAGAGTATCTCTCTTTTATATGCTCGAGATTGTTGTCGCTGTAACACGACCGCAAATAATAACATAGTTAGTTAGTTAATTAGGATTTTGTGCAAATCAACCTATAAAAATAATTATTATTGCCCAAATAACTCGCTTTTTCTTGCAATATGAGATACCAAAAATTCATCTAGAACATTAAATATACCCTACTTGCATCCAATTGATTTTTTGTGTACATTTCGTGTTCTAAATAAAAGTGGAAAAATTGTTTGTCAACTAATAGCTGTGTTGTGATGTAGGTACTTTTTCCAATGTATCTGTGGCAATAAATTATGTTGCAGTAGAAAGCGCATTTGTGCCGGTAGAAGCCCTACAATCGGTTTGTTAAATCGCCAAGTGAGCCGTTTAGAAACCCTCGATCAAAATGACTTAAAGAAACAATTTGAAACTTATGATAATTATTGTTGTAAACAATAAGCCGAGCGGAAGTACGCCGGAGGGTCCGGTTATTTTGTTCCTTTGACACTCCAGTCCCCACCAATTCATGACAAGTGGGACATTTTCACAGCCCAGTATGATTCAATGCAAATTAAGCGCCCACCCACGTAAAGTCATTGAATCGTTATTACTTTTAATATTATTGTTCATTTGTGCATTATCAGTTTTGTTAATTTTTTATTCATTTTTTTTTGTTCTATTTTATTTTCTTGTAATTTTATTTATTTTATTTTTATTAATTATTAATAGCTCAATTTTATTTCAAAAATAAAACAAAATTATTAATAATTAATAAAAAGAATAGTTGCATTTAGTTTATTCTTTTTCTTTCTATACTGTTTAGTTTTTTTTTTCATTTTTTATTTCTTCGTTATTTCCTTAATTTGTTTGTGTTTCATTTAATTCTTCATTTTTTTAGAGATTTGCGTTTTTTTGTTTATTTTTTTGCATTTATGAGACCGATCCCGGACGCGATAGGAATGTCAACAAGCAATGTTAAAGTGTTGGACATTTATAAAATAGTTTGATTGATTTACGTAAGCAGATGACATTTTATTTATTAATATTTCATATTCATTTAAATGCAACTGAAATTATTTGTTGTCCTCGGGTGGATTATTTGCCAAGAGCGTCTCTTTCATAAAAAATGCTTCAATGAACATTATTTGTACTTGTTTTTGATTGTAAAGCTTTTTCTAATATAATGGAAACTTTCAGTTATTAAAACTTGTATTTTTTTGTTTTAAATGATTTAATGGCAGTATATGTCTTAGAAATAAATACAGTACATGGGAAACAGTACACAAATTAAGGGTTACGGTCCATTTCGGATGTGTGGTGTTGGAGCAAAGGGTGAGAGGATGAATGCTGCACCTGATCCCGTGGTTTGATAGATTGTCGGTTTGTTAGATTGAGTGCGAACGTCAATGTTATAGGCTTGTCAAATCGCCTGGCGATCACTTGTCAGTGAGTTAAACTGACCAAATGTATGCAATGTATTTGCAGCAAATCGAGAAGGTAGCTATATATGTTATGCTAATAATAATAACCAAATATATTTGTTTGTTGTCTTATAAAATTGCAAACTATGTTACAAAACAAATCAACTTATGAATAACTAGCTGTCTAGTTGTAAGTTGATTGCAACTAAACTGAAATAAGTTGTTGTTACTGCTTTCTTGCAACTCATTTTTGTCCGGTTGCGTAGGCAACAATGTGTACTCATACATAAAATGTGAGTTAAAATACGCGATGACATTAATGGTGATATAAGTATGGTATAGAATATACTGCGTGTTTTTGCTTGTGCGTATTATATTAAATATTGTGATGTGGTATTTCATCGGTTATATAAGTATGTAAGGGACGGTGCGGCTCATAACTAAAAATAATTACTGCTAGGAAGTAATTATTTTCCCGAAAAGCTATAAATTGCCTTATTTTTAGAGCAAAAAGAGTGTATAGAGTGTAGAAAGACAAGAATGACAGGGTGCCCGGTTCGGAGGCACCCGTGCACTGAATAATAATGAAATAAGTGAGCGGAACTTTCTTACTCTTCCCCGATTCCAACGACGATGGCGATGGCGATACCGATCCCATGTTCCATATTTGGATTTAAATCGATCATTTTGGAATGTGCCGGCATAGTACTGTAGTTGATTTGAAAAATTTAAAAAATGAGTGGTACATGTATTCTAAATACGTAGGCCGTTTGTTGCCATCGCGACATTTAAAGGTCGGACGGTAACACTCTGTTTGCACAGCCATCGATAACATATAAAGGATCCGTTTATTATGGCCTTGTCAACGCTAATAGGGGCCATTGCATTATGCTAATGGCATGAATGAAGAATAATGTCAGAGGCGAACGGCAGGGGTATCGAGTTATTAAACATCGAGCAGGGAAATGCCGCTTGTGGCAATTAGAGTAGGCTACCTCGGCAACCCCGCGGCTTCGAGTTGGGGCTCCGGCTGTGCCATCGGTTACTCTCAGCAATAATCTGAATCGTCACCTTGAATCCTGCTAATAGCGATCGGTCAATATCTCAACTCAATAAGCTCATAAGTTGCGTTACAGCCTTCGCTATGTTAAAGTTGGAGTATAGTAAACGTGTTGGCAGTTGGTTGCGGTAAGTCACGATTTCCATTACTGCTTGTATACACTGACAGCGCACACAGTCGTGCTGCAGCATCCAGGAGGGGCGGTTGCTGAGGGTAAGGAGTTAGGGACGTGACGGCCGCTACCCGTCGTATCTTTCGTCCCGCACAGAGCGTAATTCTGCAACACTGCTGGCAGGAACAGGTGAAATCTGTTGGAGACAGCAGGTGAGATGCTGAGGTCGCCTCTGCTTATAGCTCTGGGAGCCCGGTGCATTCACCATTTCAATTAGATTCTCATTTGCAATAAAATAACAAATATTCAAATTTCAACTTTACATTATTTACCACTTAAACTCTTTAGAAAACGTATGAGCAGATTACCACTAACGAGTAGATTCAAAAAAACCCATAAAATACAAACAATAATGGCAGAGAAAAGGAATTATAATTTATACTTCCCAAATTAATTAATTAATTAAGAAATTATTTTAAGTAGTTTTTATTACTTATTTATATTAAATCGATGAATCAAAAATAAATATTTGAAAAGGCATTTTATTTACTTTTTACTATCACAATATTAAAAAAGCAGATTGCTTTAAAAATAAATCCGAGCATTAAAATATTACAAAAGCAATGTCGCATTTTCAGTTACTCATCATTTCATTACTCATTATTTGCAGGAGAATCTACTAACGCTTCTACTCTAACAAGTAGGAATCTTGAATCCCGTCCTGCTATTCAAATTTTGTCAATTTCTCGGAAAAAATCCGGGTTTTGTTAAATTTTGTTTAATAGATACAAGTAACAAATAAATTCGATCGTAACCTAATTAAATAAAAACTGATATTTATCGCGTGGTGCAATATATTTGCAAAAACTGCGTAAGTGGATATATTATCCAATAAACGGTGGGTGGGTTAGTACAGTAATAAATACTGGACCAATAATTTGGCTATAGTAACCCCCCGTTTTTCCTTATTTTTATATTAAGTGTATCAAATAAATTTATACTTCTGGCCGAAAGGGCTTGTTTCCTATGTTAAAAAAACGCCCACCCGCCCACCTGGAACAAAATTTTATGATTGGATGTTATTCCCACCTGCAATCTTTGTGCAAAAATATTGCAAGAAACGATCAATTTCAATTGACATTTCTTAAAAATATTATTGAACTTTTAAAAAAACTAAAAAAATCCACACGATTGAGAGAATAAAGTCAGCGTGAGTGGTTATATGTAATTAAAAAAATACATTTTCACAAATTTACAAAAAGCAAAATTGCAAAAAAGTGAAACTATAGAACTGCTTCGCTGCCTATTTGGTCTAAATTACCTACTTTATTTTATATATTTGTAAATTGTCTATCAACATAAAATTATATGCACCAATCAGTTTTTTTGAACGGTAAAACAACTGAAATTAGAATATTATAATTGTTAAATAATTACTAGGCAAATACTCCATTTTTGAAATAAATGTTTAAAAAAATTGTTCAAGTTATAAAATGCTTCAGGCATTTATGCTATCGTAATATATATTATAATTATTAAATAATTACTACGCCATTATTCCATTTTTGAAATAAATGTTTCAAAAATTCACCTCGGATGAGGATCGAACCTATAAAATATGGATTTTATGTCCACTGCTCTACCAATTCAGCTACCGGCATTTTTGAAAATAATTCGAACATAATTTCAATTTGCTGCTTTTACTTTTGATTTTTTTAATTTTTATTTAGTTGATATTATTACATATTTCTGTTTTATAATGTTTGAATTTTCAAATTAAACCTTCTTAATTTTACGGGTTAACTTTCCTCTTGATTTTTCAAAAAATTTAGTTTGTTTTATGATATCGGATTCTTTTTTAAACGGCAAAACAATTAAAATTAGAATGTTATAATTATTAAATAATTACTACGCAATTACTCCATTTTTGAAATAAATGTTTTAAAAATTCATATGGGATGGGGATCAAACCCATAACCTTTGGATTTTATGTCCACTGCTCTTCCAATTGAGCTACGGGAATTTTGAAAAAAAATCGGACGTAATTCCAATTTTATCATTTTTTATTTTTACTTTTGATTTTTTAAAATTTTTATTTAGTTGATATTATTTTACATATTTTTTTTATAATGTTTGAATTTTCAAATTGTACCTTCTTAATTTTACGGGTTAACTTTCCTCTTGATTTTTCAAAAAATTTTGTTTGTTTAATGATATCGGATTCTTTGATATATTTTTTTAAATTTTAATTTTTAAATTTGGTATTTTAAAATCGTAGTAATAATCAAATCTATCTACTAGGTTTTTTGCAAATTTTAAATCTATGTGCAAATCCTGTGTAGTTGCAAATTTCCTAAAAAAATTCTTGAACTGCTTTATAACTTCGTACTAAGATTTAAATAAAAGCAGCTATATATATATATATATATATATAAACGGCAAAACAATTAAAATTAGAATGTCATAATTATTAAATAATTACTAGACAATTATTCCATTTTTGAAACAAATGTTTCAAAAATTCACCTCGGATAAGGATCAAACCTATAACCTTTGAATTTTTTGTCCACTGCTCTACCAATTAAGCTACGGGAATTTTTGAAAAGAATTCGGACATAATTCCAATTTTCTCATTTTTTGTTTTTATTTTTTGGATTTTTTTTAATTCTCATTTAGTTGATATCTTTTTAGATATTTCTCTTTTTTAATATTTGAATTTTCAAATTGTACGTTCTTAATTTTACGGGTTAACTTTTCTGTTGATATTTCAAAAATTTTAGTTTGTTTTTGATATCGGATTCTTTGATATATTATCAATTGATTATCAATCTATGTGTTATTATCAATTGATTATCAATTGATAATGACACATAGATGTCGAAATGTTTATATGGTTAGTGAATAAGATAAGTTGAAATATATACTTTTCTTATTATATTTGTGGAGTTTTAATTTTATAATTTTCAGAATGAATCCTGTGTAGTTCCAAAGTTTCCTTAAAAACTTCTTGAACTATTTTATTTTTATGTATAATTTATAACGTCGTTCTAAGATTTATTATTATAATTTTAGTAGCCTGGCAATTACAACAAACAAAACTGTTTTTAAAATGGATGGCGTGTAGCCTTGATTTTGCTGTATTTGTAAGTTTATATGTCTGGTAGTTCTTCAATGTATTTTATGACGTCATTTATGTCATGTTGTATTTCCTCGAATACGTTAGTTACCGTTTGTGTTTTGGTATTTGTGAGTAGCGTTAGCCTTCTAGTGGTGTATTTTGAGCATTGTTCTAGAATGTGTTCTGTGGTTTGTGTTGCATGTTGAGCAGTTTGGTAAATCTTTCTGTATAAATATGTGTTGTTTGTCACCTGTTAATCCGTGGCCCGTTCGATATCTTATTATTTTTTTAGTTCTGCTTCGTGATAAGGTGAGGTTTACGGGTTGGTACTTGTTGGATTTCCTTATAAATTTTTCCGTTGGTTGTGTTTTTATTGTATATGTTTGTCTATTCTTCTTGTATTTATTTTTATAGTTGCTGTTTGTAGTTCTGGTGGTGAATATTGATGTTTGTGATTGGCTGGATTTCGTTGTTGGCGTGGTCGACTAGATCGTTTCCATTTGTGTTGGAGTGGTTTGGTATCCATTCTAGTGTTATATCATGTCCGTGGTTGTTTTGATGTTCTATAGTAGTGTAGATTTTTCCGAGATTGTTTTTTTTTGGAGGAAGTGTAAGATTTTTTAAGGTTTGGAGTGCGGGGAGAGAGTCGGTTAGAATGATGTGTTTTGTGGTGTTGTTTGTGGGATTATTTGATATTAGGTGTAGAGCTAGGTCGATTCCAATTAGTTTTGCGGTTGTAATTGAAGCTATCGTTTACATTTTTAAATCTAAATCTTTGTTTTGAATATATTCTTTTGTGTGCTCTATATGTTTCTTCTATATGTTGGATAGTTTTTGTTTTGAGAAGGATTTTGTCTATGGATTTGGATATAAAGGTAAAGATATTGGTGTAAATTTTTATTGGGTTTCTAGTAAGGGGATATGATGTACAGCAAGGTTGGTCGGATCATCTGAGTTTTGTAGCTCTTTGTTGATCTATTGGTTTTGGTGTGTTTCTCCAGTAAACCTGGTTACAGCGTTTTATTAAGTGCTCTAAATTAATTTTTATATCTTGATAAATTGTGTTTGAGAGGTATGTGGCTATTTTTTGTTAGATTTGTAATTGAATTGGAAGTTCTTCGAATTCGCTGAGTAGGGCATCAATTGGTGTTGTGTTGAGAGCTCCTAGACATGTTCTGAGGCAGGTGTTTTGTATTGTTTGTGGGCTTTTTAGTTGTGCCTTTGGCAGACTGTTAGCATATATGAGTAGGCCGTAATGTATTTTTGGTTTTGTTAAATTTTTGTATATGTTTAGCATTGATTCTTGTTTAGTACCTTTTTTGTTGATGTAAAGGCTTTCAGTATATTTGTTTTTTACTTTGCCTATCGTTTAATTTATGTGTTTATTGAAATTCATTTTTCCGTCAAGCTATATGCCGAGAAATTTGTGTTCTTCTGTTACTGGTATTTCTGTTCCGAAAAGCAACCTTATTAAGAAGAAATAAATAAAACAAAAATTACTATGTTTTTTAACCACAACATTTTTATATTTATTAAAAATAAAAATAAAGGCGACTCAAGTTTCGACTTATGAAGGTCATTATACAGTAATAACTTGAACGGGCCTGATACTGACCTTCATAAGTGGAAACTCGAGTTGGTTTTATTTTTATTTTTAATAAATAAAAAAATTTTGTGGTTAAAAATAGTAATTTTTGTTTTATTTATTTCTAATAATGTAAGTACCACATAGTAGAAATCGAAACTATCTTTATGATTATTAAGAAGAATTTTTGATTTTTTTTATCATTTTTAAAATTCCGGAATATTTTTTGTGTTCTTGATATTATATATTCATTTTTTTAAATATTATGCAATACTATAAAAATTATACACTAGTGCAGTGTTTCCCAACCGGTGTGCAGCAACTACGTACAAGGTGTGCCGCGAGACCTCGGTGATACTATATATTACATTTCTTCTTCTTATGTACCATATCCTTTTAGAACGTTGGAAAACATCATTGCTATTTGTATTTTATTAAAAGCGACTCTAAATAGTTTGCTTGTATTTACTCCACACCAATCGCGTAAGTTCTTCAACCACGATGTCTTCCTTATACCTGGATTGCGCTTGCCCTCTATTTTTCCTTGCATGAACTTCTGCAGCAATCTATACTTATCTCCTCTCATCACATGTCCAAAGTATTCAAGCTTCCTTTTATTTATGGTGTTCAGGATTTCAGAGGTCTTGTTTAGGCGTAGAAGTATACCGAGTTGCGGACCTTATCCATCCAAGAGACTCTCAAGATTCTCCTGTAACACCACATCTCGAAAGCCTCCAGACGTTTCATTTCGTCGTTGTTGATTGCCCATGCCTCTACGCCATATAATAAGATAGAGAACACATAACAACGAAGTAATCGGACCCGTAGGGGAAGATTGAGGTCTCTACTGAGTAGTACTTTGCTCATTTTTTAAGGTTGCGCGGGCTTGCTCAATACGTGACCGGACCTCGTTTTTATTGTCAGCGTCACTGTTGATTTGACTGCCTAGGTATTTAATAAGACTAACCTGGCCAAATCTTATGCCATTAACTGTTATATTGGCCATCATATTTTCTTGCCTGCTTATTACCATGACCTTTGTTTTTTTAATATTCATATCAAGCCCAGCTTCTGCACATTTTCGGTGATACTGGCGTGTAAGCACTGTAGATCGATTTCATTGGAGGCCAGAAGTACGGTATCACTCTCTCAACTACTGCGTCATCCAATTATTGGATATTATGTCTATCTAATATGGTGCTATAAATTCAATTGACATTTAAATAAATCCTAACTTAACCTAATTAGGTAATATATAAATTTTGTAATATTTTTGTAAAAACACTGCAGAAGGGGATTATAGAAATTGGATTGCAATAGTCATAACTATTTATACAGTATTTTATACTACACTGACCCACCCACCAACTCACCCAGTTATTGCACATTTCAATTATTAGGTAATGTCCCAAGTACGTGATAATTGCCCATTTTTAAAGAATCAGGTTAGGTAGGTGTCTAGTTACAAGACAATTTTATTGAAAAACAAAAACATTACATCAGGTGTAAATCCTTTTTCATTTTGACGTTGGCTTGGTGTTAGTTCACAAGGCCAACCATGGGTCGCCGCCCAGCAAGATGTTATCGTTACTGTAAAAACAAACCTTACCCAAAATCTCGATTCTGTCGTGATTTCGATGTCAAGATTTGTATCTTTGATTGAAGCTTTGCGTCGTGCCAAGTTTAAGTTCTCAGGTCGTCAAAAGATCTCCGTATCATAAAATGTGGTTTCACCAAATTTGAGCGTGCAGAATACAAAGGATACAAAGACTAGGGCCGTTTAGCTCAAGACGGTTGCAACGTACAGTTCACAAAGAACATGAACCGCTTGCCGCAAGGTCCTTGACAAATTGGCTTCGGCTTAAAAATGTTTTTAGACGCTTAATTTAAATAATGAAAAATAATTTAATTTAAATGTTTTTGCAGAAAAATCTCAGGTTTCTCACCAATAATTAGATTGCGCATTTTAGCCGGACAAATGGTCGGGTCACCATAGTCACAACTATTTGTGCTAGATGCAACAAAGTTGCAGAATCATCGTATTTGGCAATTATATATGCAATTACAAATGTAATAATTGTGCGGGTGGATGGGTCAGTATAGTAATACATAGTGGACTAATAATTTTGGCTATGGTAGGCTCTCACCCGGAGAGAATGAGCAAAAAAAATCTCGCTCGGAAATCAGATGACCAAAAAAAAAAGGTTTTGCCCGGAGACGACGACGAGAAAAAACAGGAAACAGCATAATAATTTGATTTTGGTTCTACAGGAGAAGTAATAATTAAACTTGCATCGCCACGGCACACCAACAGCCTAACAACAGCTTTAGAATTCTTTATTACATATTTTTACATTTTTCAAATAAATCACATGTGATATTAAGAATTAGAGACAATTTGATAAATTTTTTAGTGGGCTGCTCAACACTTACTTAATTTAAAGTTGTCACTGATAAAATCAACAATAGTATTATTAATGTAGGCTGAAATTGCATTCTTACATTAAACATTTATTTGTTTATAAAATTATTATTACCTCAATGCACTGTTATATAATTCAAAATTAGATTATATTATTATGCACGCTTCAATAAGAAAATTATATGAATTTTATTGAATTTTTTTTAATCTGTTTGAGACAGTCATAAATATCTTGGAAAA
>JARJEC010093585.1:0-16515 GCA_030264575.1 Tachinus sp. AB-2021 | reverse complement strand
TGTTTACTTCCCAACAGAATACACAATATATATATACAAATATAAAAAAAACACCTCAACATAGACAAATATATATATATATATATATATATATATATATATATATATATATATATATATATATAAGTCTAAATAGTTTACACTACAGCAATTGTTCAAAATTGCTTCTTAAAAGTATTTAGACTTATATATATATATATATATATATATATATATATATATATATATATATATATATTTGCCTATGTTGAGGTGCTTTTGTTACATTTGAATATATGTATTGTGTATTCTGTTGGGAAGTAAACAAATGTTATTACGTTCATTGTAATAAACAATGTTCTTAATACTCATTTACTCATTATTATAATCTTATCTTTCTCGATAGTTTTTAAATAATTGACATTGAAATCTATACATCGTTGCAAAGACGTTTTTCTTATTTATAAAAATTGATAATCGCATCGTGTAATGTATTGACTTAACAAAATATATTATTTTATGTTAAAAAATATATTGAAAATAAAGAAACTTTATACATAAGCTTTGTTTTTCAAAACTTATAATATGAAAAAAACGTGGGAGGAAGGGGCGTTGTCCCAAACACATTTAATCCCTTCATCAGGATGCTGATAAGACAAGAAAACAATTAGAATTTTGTAAAAATATTATTATCCCTATTTAATGTACTCCAGCTCTCACCATATTTTCAATATCTATATACCCATATCATTTACAAGTCCAATTAAAGATAAAAGGAGTTAACTTTTGTATAGCTATTTCTATAATAACTTACAGTTAGTTATTCCACATTATTTAATAATGTTCCCCTATTCGTGTTTAATATGTTATATTTTATTTGCAGAACAAAGGGGATAATTCAAATGAAACTGAACTTCATGGCTTACGTTTTCCTTTAAATTTAGAAAATATCACAAGTCCGTATAAGGTATAATATTGCATTCAATTATTATAAAATAAATATTGTGTGTGTATTCTTGTTCTACTTACATTAATTGTGCCCACACACTAAGACTCTAGACCAGCCAGCATTTTGGGCAGTCAGTCCAGTATTAATTTAAGAAATTTTATTTATTTTCTAAGTAAAATGTAAATATTATATATTTATATCAATAATTTTCACGAATAACGTAGAAACATAAACATTATATTTAGATTACAAAATTAATTTGTTTGTGCCAGTGCATGGCTACCTATGTCGACGTTTTTAGAGATAAAAATAAGTAAAATATTGGTGTTGTACACTATCTTTTTCAAGAATATATTATGTTTTCGAAAAAGTGACTGCGGCCAAAAATCTCAAAATTTTCGGTCGCATTTAGAATGATTTAATTTTTAAATTTGAAATTGTTCTAGATCGATATTTTTAATCTAAACTTTGTCAATTCTCGCACAAGTACAAAAATAATTGGTGGATTCTCTGCTGAAAAGTTTCAATTTCCATATCAGGCTGCTATTTTTATAATTAGTTATGCAGATACTGCTTTATTTTGTGGAGGTTCCTTAATTACGTCGCGATTGGTGATTACTGCTGCGCACTGTATTTTTGCAAAGTATGTAACATAATTTTATGAAATGAAGATAAATGAATAAACATTTGGGTTTAAGGCCACAGCGAATTTTAGTACTTTTAGGAAGTGAACAATTGTACAAACCAAATAAATTTGAAGTTCGAGTAAATGTAGACGAGTATATTATACACAATAGATACAGCCGTAAGACACTGAGAAATGATATATGTTTACTGCATTTGGAAGAAGCCGTTATATATAACCGTAAGTGCCTATTTAAAATATAATTACAAAATCAATTTGTTAAATATTTGTAAAATTTTCATCTCCGTCGGTACTTTCTCTATATTTATTATGTTTCAAATAATAGCAACAATTTGGTGAAATTATACAATTTTATTAATTACATATTATAAAGATAATTTTCAATTGGAAAATCGACATATCCCCTTCAACCCCAAAGTCCGATGTTTTGTTTGTTAGGCAAAAAATCTGGCGATTGGTTGTGGTTTGGTCCCCACGCAAAGTGAATTTCTCAAACATTTATTTCAAAATGGAGTAACGGCGTAGTAACTAAAAACAAATAAAACAAAAATTACTATGTTTTTAACCACAAAAATATGTATTTATTAAAAATAAAAATAAAGGCGACTCGAGTTTCGACGTACGAAGGTCATTATCGTAGTAATTATTTAATGATTATAATCTTTTAATTTCAACTTGTAAATAATTATTATTTACAATATCTGTAATAAAAAGTATGTTACTGCATTTCTAGATAGACATTTATAATTCTTTGACAATTGAATTTATGAATTGAATTATATTAATTAAAAATTGTATTAAATGTATTACATACATACATACATATAGTACAATTTTTAATATAATTTTTGCACCAAGAAACAAAGTAAATAAAGCAATTTTGAAGATGAAGCAGCACTAACATTGTAGGCTGTACATTTCCTCCAATCGACATAGATGTGAACGGCAATGTCAATATGTAATTACGAGTACTAATTAATTACAAACAAAAATACTTTTTAAATAGATTACTTTGCACCATTTTCATAAAATTGTCAAAAAATTAACGTCATACGAAATTGCAAAATTTAATTAATATTTAATAAAATATTTTTTTATATGGCCAAAACAAAATTTGGAAAAATCATGGCATTTTGTTTTATAACCTTTTCAAAATCGTTCATTATGCTGCCATTCTCTATGTAAAAGTTTATTTGTTACTACTATTTTGTACGTTATCTACGTTGTACTGCATGTATTATGTAATAATGTTTTCTTTGTTTAGCTGCAGTTTTACCAATTAATTTACCCTACTATAGTGACGTTGGTAGAAATTACTTAAATAAAGTTGGATTGGTTTCTGGGTTTGGGATGACAAAAGATGAAGGAGCCATATCAACACATCTAATGTATTTAAGAGTTAAAATTATGGACAATTATATTTGCAATTTATCGTTTGATGACCGCGATACGGAAGAAACAAATATTTGTAGTTCTGGATATGAAAAAATTGGTGCGTGCCATGGCGATAGCGGCGGACCGCTAGTTATTGATAATAAATTGGTAAGAAAATTAATAAACAAATAAACAATAATTTTTTCTTTAATTTTATCAATAAATTTATCCATTCACCATAGAACAGCTGTGTAACGGAACGTGTATCTCAGGGTTTTTATTTTTAATACATCCAACATTGTATATCAGTGTGTATACCGTTTATACGTGGGCCACCAAGATGTAATGAGACTGGTATCGCAGGATTTATATTTAATAAATTGATTAAATACTGTAGTGTTTGGAATAAATGAATGGTATACATGGAATTAACTGCTGAATGTATTGAAAACCCACGATAAAAAATAAAAACCCTGAAATACTCGTTTCGTTATAGCTGTTCTATATTCAAGAATGTTGTTGTCTGAAATAATTCTGGAAATGATAAATCAAAATCAATATTGGGATACAAAAAATTGTCATTTAGTATTAAAATAATCATTCCCAATATCCCCAAAAAGTCAATCTAGGTATGGGTTGGAATATTTGGAGAAAATATTATTAGCTCCTTTTTTAATAGATGCCTGAATTATGAAAAATACTTGGAATTATTACAAAATGAAATTTTTCTTGCAATAGACATCGTTATGGGAGCAGATCTTATTTGGTATCAGCAAGATTTTTGTCCAACACATTTTCGAAGTTCCATTAAAGAATATTTAAATGAGTGTTTTCCAAATAGTTGTATAGGACCTAGTGAATTGGCTTGCAAGATCTTCAGATCTTGCTCCATATTACTGTTTTTGTGAGGACACCTAAAATCTAAAATATATAAAGTTTTACATGAAAATATTGACTCATTAAAAAATAAAATTCATTAAGAATGTACAAATATAACACATAGACAATTAGCAAATGTATATACAAATTTTTATGATAGACTAGGTTACTGTTTAGCAGCAAATGGAGATTTATTTGAGCATGTTTTATAGGTTTCCTTTTAGTTTTATTGATGTTAAGGTTTTTATAACTTATTTTAATTGTATTAAATTCGTTATTTATGTTGATTTATTTCATTTATTATATTAAAGATTAAGCCAATTATTATTAATTTTCTCTTTATAGGTTGCACATTTAAAATTTACGATATACTTTTTAGATGCAGTTTTTTGTTCTAAATATATTCTATAATAGATCATTTTTGTCTTGCGAACAAAAAAATTAAAAATCTGAATTCAACGGGTATAAAGTAACCATAAATATATTAAAAAAAGCATATTTTGTCTACTAATTTACTTGGTAAACAATTATTATAATATTTTAGTTTGGATTATTATAAAAGTATAGAGATGAGATGAAATAATAAATACTATTCATTATAGTATTTGGTATGAATTTACACTTATTTCGTAATAATCACTAGCACAACTGATACTAAAATTATAGATTTCATAGATGACCCTTTAAATAGCGCTATATGATGAGTAAAAATATTAACTTCAATTTGTTTCAATCCGCTACTTTCTAAAATTTTCAATTAAGTACAGAATATTTATTTATAGTATACTATAAGTTAATACCAAATAATGTTTAATTAATTTACAGATTGGCATAGTTTCATTTGGTGCACAAGTTTGTTCAATTGGCTACCCAACAGTCTACACCAGAGTTCCTACATACCTGTCTTGGATATCCTACAACACTAATATAAAAATAAAGAATTAAAGTACAAAATGTTTTTATATGATTTATTACTTAAAAATGTATATAAATTGGATATTCTGAAAAACAAAAATAAAGCAAAGTAAATAAGTGTCGTTTTGTTTTTTATTCAAACAATGTTTATTGATATTTTAAAAGTGAAATAATGATATGTAGAATATGTATGTATATCATAAGAAACCAAAGTAGGTGTAACTGGTAGAAACATTTGGGACGAATTAATACTACATCCAAAATTGCTAAACTATCACTAATAGAAATTCAACTTTAAACTTGGGTAAACTACAAATTTATGTCTTAAATTTCCTATAAGTTTCATATTAAGTGTCTATATTTAACATGCAAGTATATCCTAAAAAATTGGACGGTCTGAAGAACAAGATTATGTGTAATTTGTGCATGCATCTTATTTGTTTTTTTAGGAAATTTGTACTTCAAGAAGTTTACTCGCTAAACGAGTATTGGTCCTTACATATCAACAAGTTACACCTGCTTAGTGAGGTAAAATATAAAATGGCATTTTACTTGATTGTACTATCCCTTATAATACTTGTAAAAGATAACAATATAAAAATACATTAGATTAAAAAACCGCAACAAAGAAAACTTACCTTAAACAAAATAAATGCAACCGTTAAAAGATTATAATAATAAACATAATAATTATAAAGAACCTAAAGGAAAATCAAATTAATACAAAATCAATAAAATAAAAATACATCAGCCGACCGGCAGCCAGTAAATAATACAAGAACATGTACATACAATTTACGTACAATCTTCATGTTTCATTTTTATTATCACAGTTCACTATAATGATTCTCAAAATAGAATTAATTGTTCACAAGACAACAGGATTGGTAACTTTCACGTCTTGTTCAAAGCACACTATTCAAGTTTTTGAAGAAGTCTTTGCCAAACGATCGGAAAGGGGATTTGTGTAAAACCAATTTTCATTTTCATTTTGAAATAACTGAAAAAAAAAAGATAGTAAGTAATTATAATTTGTTTTATAAATAATATGTATACTTTAGTTTCCCATTCGATGGTGTTTGTTTTTCTATCCTTTGCTTCATCTCTTTGTTTTTGTTCTAGATCTGCTTTGGCCTGGGTAGCTTTTTCAATGTTGTTATATTTTAGTCCTGCTGTGACATCTTTCCATAATCTTCTAGATTCGTTGTCTTTCTGTTGATTTATTGGACGTACTATTTTCTTTACTATTTTTAATTTATGGACGTCTACAAATTCTTCTACCTCCTAAAAAATTACAATTTTTAATTTTTTTCCTGTGTTATATTTTTTTCGAAAAAAGAATCTGTTTCAAAATGTTTAAAATTTTCATTCACTTCAAATTACATTATATTTTAGTTCTAAATTACTAGCAACTTAGCAATATCACTCCAAACTTGTCAATTAACTAATCAATACGTAACTAGTTATTAAACAACAGAATTTTATTATTATTAATCAATGATCAGTGACTAACTCGTAATTTGATTACATATTTCAGTTATATATAATTGGCCCTAAGTAGATAATTTTTGAAAATATGACGAAATATAAGAATATTGAAATATATCATAAAAGTGTCTTCTGAATTCATTACCGGACTAATTAACTAAAATTCACTTTCCCTGTGAATAAATAAGCAGGAAAATGTCAGAATAACGATTTCCAGAAAATGTTTACCTTATCAGTCCATTTGGCTTCCATTAAACCATTCCATTCCCCATTTATACTAAGGAATGGTGTCTTCTTATCCTGTGGACTAAAAACGTCAGCTGTAACTTTATGTTTCTTATTGCCGTAAA
Organism: Tachinus sp. AB-2021; assembly: GCA_030264575.1. Classification (NCBI taxonomy): domain Eukaryota; kingdom Metazoa; phylum Arthropoda; class Insecta; order Coleoptera; family Staphylinidae; genus Tachinus; species Tachinus sp. AB-2021. The sequence continues at coordinate 9,935 of JARJEC010093585.1, read as the reverse complement.
AAGGTTTCGTAATAAACTCAATATTGCTATAGTAACCAGTCTTCGGACATGTAATCGTTACTGGACCACCTAGTTCAATCCAAGGTACAGTCAAAATTGATCGACCATACCCATTTGGGAATGTCACTATGTACTGTTCATCGTGGTCCAACACGGACACCACACCTTTCCCAATATTGTAAACGCATATCGATAAGCCTAAGAATTTAGATTTGGTGTATATGTAAGCGTTAAATGTGATCCGTTTGTTGTAATGTTCTGCATAAAAGGCAGACACTGAAAATAAAAATTTTAAATAAGAATTATTAATGATTACAACGATAATCATAGAAGACATTAATAATCAAGGAGCCAATAAATTTATTTTTACCTATTTTCTCAGTTACTTCATGTCGCTTATAGTGATACCAATCAAGTAAATCAAATGAGTTATTTTTGGTTTATTAAGTTAATCATAAAACTTACAAAGAAAAAGTAAAGGCTGGTGTTTCAATAAATTCGCAAATCGGAAATTAAGATCGATTTTTCTAATATGTTAACCATATTTATACATTTCTGAAATATACCAGGTGACATTTTAATGTATCCACTGGAATATCTCGAAAAATATGCCTTGTACAAAAAATGCTTCAAACAAAAGTGTATTGGTTTTGAAGGAAATATCCGATCTTCGAAATTCTCTCTCCTACCCCGCATTTTTTATTGGAGATTAAGATTCTACAAAAAAATACATGACTTATATGTAACAGTTTCCTTTTTGCGTGACAGATAAGGCTGAACCAACAAAAATAAAATTGAAAATGGACGGTAGATCTTGGTTACAGTGCCAACTATTATGCAACAAGAAAGATAGAACCTTTATAATTGTTGACACCAAATTATCACAGTAAGGCTTATTAATATCTTTATAATCTATTTAATTATGTACACTTTCCTTTAAAATGCAGACATCAAAAACAACATCAATTAAATATAAGTTGTTTGTTATAACATCAACTGCCATCTGTCAAAATGAGAGCAATATAATAATAAATATTTTTTAAGGAATTTAAAATTTTTCACTTGCTAGAAATATTACCAAGTCTTCATATAAGCAAACTATTTTATTTCTTAGTTGGAACTATATTCATTCTATATTACTGTAAATAAAGTAAAACGCATTTATGCTTTCCAAGACATTTTCTGACACGTCTAATTGAAAACCCCAGAAACCCCTTACGATTTGTTGCTTGAAGTATTATTAGCTGAACAGCTCTATCTATATTTTCTAATTAAAAAAATGAGTACCAGAAAAATCACTAGCTCCTAGACTAAAATAATATAATGGCATTATGTAGCTAGTTCTATGTTTGCTGTTATTGGAAATAATGACCAGTAAAACTAGAGAGATTAGAGCTACCAACACACAAGAATTAGTTTATTGGTATTCATTTTATTGCACTCTCAAAATATTTTATAAATATTAAAAACAAATCTTAAACAAGCCTTACCTGGTGGATGGTGAGAAACTTGCTCAGCTATAAATGATAATTGATTTTCATCACACCAAGGTACAGGACCATCTTTTACCGGTATTGTTTTATTGTTCTCAGTATTAGGATAAACATCCCAAAGACACGAAAAGGTTTCTCCCAGAATTGGATTGTAGGGTTTCTTGGCCACGCAACTTTTTCGACCGGCGTGGTATGATGACAAGTACCACTTTACTACTTGCACCATTCTATCCCTAGGATCTTTCATATCTGCAATTCTAAAGTAAAAAACATAAATTTATTAAAAGTATACAATGCGTTCGAAAAAATGTACAATTTAAAAAAAATATATATATATATATATATATTTTTTAGTTCACACATGTCGAGTGATTTTAAACTCGAATTGTTTGAGAAAAAATGTGTTAAATTTACCATTTGAAAAATAATAGTCTCAATTTTACATAAAATATCAAGCCTGAATCAACTATAGCAACATGTCAACTTTCATTTTTGTCAATAGTATTAAACCATTAATAAACTTAATATTTAAATTATCACAAGTGGCAAATAAACAATTTTTACACCTACCAAAACTAATCTAATCTCAAAAATTTTATATTAGTATAATTTGAAGCGAGTTTCTAAAGTAAAGTTTTTGTCAACTATCGGAATTTATAGGATTTTTATTATTTTGATATGTAGTTATTTATTTATATTCAAGTGAGGAACAAATAATATATTCAAGAACACATGCAAGGTAACTATTTTACTGGCTCAAGAAGGTCGCTTGCCTACAATGGTTACCAGCCATATCTTTCTGTCATCATTTATTATGACATTTCATTACCTTCCTAGAAACATTTTTGAAAATTTTAAAGTAATAGTTATTTAATAAACTAGTTTGTTAATGACGGCGATTAATAATCGAATCAAAACTATTTAAAGCAGAAAATAGTGGTAGCGAGTGAGAAAAGTACTGCCATACATGTTAAGAGTATGTCAAATTAAAAATTGTCATATTTTGAGTAAAGAAGTATAAATATGGAATAAATATTTTCAACATAATTTCAAATCTTCTAACGTAATTGTTTTAGTTTCAATTTATTGGCCTTCGTTTAAATTAATATTTCTGCATTGCATTCAATTATGTATTATTGTACTATATATGTTAATGCAAATGCAGTATAATACAGTTATTATTGTAATAAATAAATATTCTTACCCTACAAAAATATCTGGATGAGCAAAATAGTCAGCGTACATTTCGAGAAGTGACCGCCTCTCCAAAATAAATGTTGGTAAAACAACTTTGGTTAGATCCATCCCAATTTTAACTTGGCCAATCATATGCTTAATTACAGATCCTTGTGCATCAATTTGTACGTCCGACTCCGTATCGTCTTCATATAAAGCTGAAACAAAATAAAATTTTTATTCTATATTTTTTACACAAAATCTACATAGAAATTGTTAATTAAATAGCCATAAACGAATACATTTGCTCGAAGCATAGTGATTTCAAACAAGACAAGACTCAATTTTTAAAAAATTGCGGCTATAAAAATAATGATTTTTATTTTCCATATACAGTGTGTATGAGGTTTATAATAGGTTTAAAGAATCAATAATTTCTGAATTAAATAAAAATAAATATGGGGTCTTGGCCTGCTTGTAAACTTACTTTATAGTATATTAAATTTTTTTAATATATAGGCCCCCTGTTAACGACAACAAAATAATGTAAAAAGTTTTTAGTTAAACTATCATTTTTATACAATTTATCGTTTTTTTATTAATAATAATATTTAGAACTTTGATATTTATAACCAAATACAAATTTAAATAAAAAATCGAAATTTTTTATAGTAACTATTTTTATCAAAAGTGATCATAGGAGCTTTTACATAGTCACACGGTCATAATTTTGCAATCTATTGATAAATTTCATGTCATCTAGTAGCTATTAAAAAAAATAAGTTTTGCATTAAAAATGATCGAAAATCTTGCTTTAACATACGTTGCTTAGAAACTGCATAAATTTATTTTGATTGTAAATCAAGTTATAATTAAAATAAATGAATGCCGTTTCATAAAGGCAACCATATTTTGAATCCAAACTTTTCTGGTTAATTTCATTGCTCAAAATTTATTTAGTAGACTATTTCCCAAGATTTGCTCGATTAAATTTGTTAAAATTAATTAATTCAATTTGTAAATTGTGCATTTTTCGCTGCAATTCTTGCACATGTGCAATTTTCACTGTAATTCTTGCACAAGTATAAGTGGAATCTGATTTGCAAAAAAATTAAAAATGGCTTGATATGGTTGGTTTATAATTATAGAGGGAAATAGTCACGGATTTTTCATGAAGGTTGATTCATACGCATGCTGTCATTGTTTCATAAATGTATGAATTAGATAGTCTACAAAATTCCACACGTTTAGAAAAATCTATCTAATTCTAAAAAATTTACACAATTGTGCAAAAGTTTCATAACATTTACAACTACATTATTTTATTAAATTTCTAAAGATGGAAGAAGACATAATTATTCAGCAATTTTCCACCAGGGAGAGCATAATTCGAATAGATATGCACAGTGGGTCAAAAATTGCACATACGCTATTTTATTTGCGCTACCCAATTAAATGCAAACCTCCGTTTTGTACATACGCTTAGCGCGACAACGTGCAAAGCAAAATAGTATGATTGAAGTAAAACTTCTATAGTGAGGCCTAACATACACGAGAATAAAATTATTATAACTAGAACTGCTCGATTTTTTCGGACTCTCATCTTGCTATAAAAGTTTCGCTACAATAATCCCCTGCAATTATTTTAAGAATAATAAGAAACGTAGTACGCTTACATAAAATTGTCTAGATTTTAAGACATTGTTAGAATTTTTTTTAAAAATTAAACTTGATTTAAGTCACAAAGAAAGCTATTTTGTTATTTACGAAGCTAAATAATTAAAGTTTTTTATCTGGTTTTACTCATTCAATTAAGTGCCAAAATGCGTAATCAAATTACAAGTAATTGAAATTTATATAACATAAATTATAATTCAATAAATCAATTCCCAAATTGCAATGTTTAGCACTCAGAGCAAAGTCATTTAATCACCCTTTTGGTTGGAATTCTGGTCTTCGGCACTCTCGCCTAACTTCCAGACTCGTGATTAAGTGATCAATTTTGCTCACTTGTATTAAAAATAACTATTATATAAGTTGTCGACGTCTCTTTCTTTCCTAAACTTTCGGACCATACTTTACGACAATTCTGACGGTATTTGAGTGATTGACCACACTCAGTTATAAGTAAATATAATAGTATTTCCAATTTATAATATAATTAAATGTCTAAAGTACTATATGTTCAATATATGAAGTAGATGTCACAAAATTGAACTCTATAAATAATTTTAGTTAAATAAAATAAATCATTGAAAAAATTTTAATATTAAATTTTTAAATTATAAGAAAATTGTACAGTATATTTTTGAGGTTGTACGGTAAAGTGTAATTTGATAGAAACTGCCAAATAAAAACTGCTTACCATCATAATCTAAATTTTCTAGAAAATCAGATGCCGGTGGATTTGAAATGGAAGATCTGGAAGTGACGTGATGTGATGTGGCAATTACATCCGATGGAGACGGTTGTCGATTGAGTGCGGTAGCGTGTTCTTCGTTGAATTGACGCAGAGTACTGCAAATAAAAGCAAACATCAAAACAAAGTCTGAAAGATAAAATTGTATTACACCCACTTACAAGATCTTCAATAAATAAAATTTCATTTAAAACGCAGTACTGGATGATTGAAATGTGTGTCTAATGATAAAATGTAATAGATGTGATTAGCTCATTTTGAAATATTTAAATGTCAATTTTTATATTGTTGGGTTACAACATCTGTCAATAAAAGTATTATTTTATGCGCGCTTCTTTGTTAGTTAAAAAAGTAATGATCAACAGCACAGTAAAAAGCTATAATTCTATTAATTGTTTGTGTAAGTCACCAAATTAATACGGTAAATAATTTGATAAGTGCGATATTTATAACAGATGTGCATACACTATGTTTATAAAAAACTCATATCAAAATCGTAAACAATTTTTGCAATACAACAGAAACTTTCAGAAAAAATCAATCAACGTGATAATTTCCAAAACTTTATAAAACACCATCACTAAACAAAACATAATTGGTATCATCGTTGACTTAGTTGGAATAAATTTCATTTTTTGGAAATTGGCGATTCTTGTACTAATCAGGTAACATATTTTGGAATATACTTCCATCGCTGTATGAAATAAGCTCATCTCTGTTTACTGTCATTCTTAATATCCTGGAAATTTAATTTCTTTCTATATGAATGTGTAGTATTGCAAATAAACCATCGATATTGTGAGAATTATTTAATTTTTTATAAAAATATTTATTTCAGTTAATCATTATCACAATTTCTATATTTATACTCAAAATAAATTATTTTAGTAATATATTTCAAACAGTAATTTAATAGCAGTAACACGTTGAATGACAGCAGTATCAAGATGCTCTATTATCATACTTGAAAGTACCTCCCACACTCGCACTCACTCTAAATTAGGTGATTGAGGTAAGAATTGCGCCTTTTGTGTTCGATCGCATGCTTGATTCAACCAGATGAAACTACGACAGAACCAAATGACAAAAACAAACGTCAATTCCGTACTTCTTTTTGTAAGAGGTGAGTCCATGGATGGGATTCCATCCCGTTCGGACATGCGTAAACTCAAAATAAAATGCGGTAGGACATGCACAATGGCGACCGCATATGAAGTTTGAGGGACAAAGGTTATGTAGCTGCCAGAAATATAGGAATAATAAATTGCGCAAAGTGTGCATTTTAATGGTGATATTTATATGCAATTATAAATGTATAACTTAGATTTAGGGTTTTTTATTATAAATAAGTTAAGTTTAAATTAAAAAATTTAATTGAATCAGTTTGTTACTTAAAAAAGTAAATGAGGTATGACGCATCCACAGATAAGTAAATTTGATGTGAACGCGTCTACAGATAAGTAAGTGGTTGGTGTGAACTCTTCCACAAATAAGTAAGTATTTGTAGGTTATCTATGGATTTGACAGTACATCGGAACCCCACAGTTGAGTTAGTCCTGTAAGTCATTAGGGTAATTTTCGCAACATACTATAGTAAGGTGGTTACAGTAGTTATTAATAGTACTACTGCGTTTTCGCGAGTTGGGGGAAGTGTTATGACGTCATTGTTATATGTCATTACCGCTTACTACAAGTAACGTAGGTAACGCGTGGCTAGTGTATTTAAAAAGTGGGGGTATTGACGTGTGTAACCACAAGTAACTAGTAGTATGTCGCAAAAACTAGCTAGTAAAAAAAAAACAACTTAGGCAAGTTTTCGTTTTTACTATACACGGTGTTTACAGTAGTTACTGCATGAAGCTGAATAACCAATCACCAGATATAAAATATGTTTTGGAATCCCGTGATCGACTGTTATCCAAATAGTAGAAATGTATAAAAATTTGGAATAGTAGATGCTACCTTTTGTTACAAAAGAGCAGACAAATAACTAAATCTTCGTGAAAAAGTAGATGTTGGTATCTCACTTGATATTTCGTTATTTATATATAAATTTAAAATATGAATATTTATTAACTATTTATTATAAGCATAATCTTTACTTTATTTATTTAATTAAATAGTAACTATAAAGTTATTATTTTATTTATATAAAATAAAGCTTGACAAAGATTTGGAAGCAAATCGTAATCGATTGTTTATAAGATTAATAATATAAAATAATACTGTTTAAATAAATAAAATATGATGAAGTTTCATATATTAAATATGAATACTAATGTAATAATAATTAGTATTTGCTTGCGAATTTGAAAATATAAAAACATTGATAAGTATTTTATTAATAAAATTGATTACTTTTTATACTTTGTATGTATGATCTGCACAATCAAAATCTGTCGGGGTTCAATGACAAAACACATCCAACAAAAAATCGATCGGGTTTCGAGAGTTTCCTAAATAATCACAGAGACACCCAACGTCTTTATTTATTGCCCCTATTATTGCCTTTGATGCCTGTTAAAAGACCGACCCAAAATAGTCAGCAGTCAAACGACGGCCAATGCACCTAGGGCGACAAGACGACAAGTGCATGAATAGACTAATTTATGGCACTTGGACGTATCTATAGCCAACAGACACACAAAACTCATAATTTCACAAATTTTAGCCGTCCGCACATTGGACAAGCATACTTGGAGCCAATATGGGGTTTGCAAGGGATAAATACTAATTCTCTCCAAATGCCAAAATTGTGTTGTAAAAATATAAAAAAGGATAGTTCTATGTCTGACAAACATAGTAGCCGAAAATCTCAAGATAAAATTGACATGAAAACCATAATGTAATAAAAATTGCGTTATTCACATTCGTCCCTTGGCGCAAAAAGTAAATTTTCGCACCTCAAAGTACTCTCACAGCATACAACATTACTATCTGGCGGGGAAAAACATGTTTATTCATTTTTTCCTCATAGACGTTTGCAATGTTTTCACTTTTGAGAATTGAATATTCGAAGGTTATGTTAATTTAATTTCAATATGTTTATAGAAAATGTTTGTTCCAATTATTGCAAACTCGGTTTTGCAACGTCTCCTGTTGCAAATGTTTCATATATTATAATATTTCGAAATAACAATTATTTTCAAATTGTTCCGCCTATAAAAAGCCCCATTTAAATTTTTTTTTCATCAATCCACAATCATTAGTAACACCTTCATTATACACTTGTTTCATATCTTAATATTAATATACTTTGGTTTAAAATCAAACATCATACTACTATTCAGTATAAATTGAATATGTATAATCAAGAAACCTGAAACAAATTTTCTATTTTATAAATTCTTGATGCATATCGTTGAATATTTAAAGTGAACTTCCTCAATGCCAACTGATGACATCGCATACTGATTATTGATTAATAGCGTGGGAAATATTTATTCTGTAGAAATACCATTAATGATTTAAAATTGCCGGATATTTAACGGTAGCAGGTGCATAGCAATGAGTGTTAATTTGTCAGTTTAAAAATCACGACTGCGCGTAACTTTCTGACAAATTAACACTAGTTCCTCTATGAACCCCGCTAAAGTTAAATATCCTAAATTTGAATTCACGAATGATATTTGATCGGACTATTTAATGAACTTATCTATCTACTTGTGAGTGTCATGACGTTGCTCGACAACCGATCAACAAGCAAAATATTCGCAGATATTTCATGTAGGTTGGTCCATACGCATGTTATGATAGGTTGATGTATGAATTAAATAGGCATAGTGCTAAATGTATGGAGTATGAGAGTATAAACTTAAAGCACTTTTATTGGTTTTAGTAATTATATTTTAATTAGCTCATTAACTCAGTTCTCAAACTTCTGATATGTTTTGGTAAATCGTTTTTTTTGTGTAGAATTTGAAAAAGGGAACTTTATGATGAAAATAATATAGTTGTTTTCAAATTTGTTAAATTTTACAACAATTATTCCCATTATTTCGTCAAATATTTGACAAACAGGACTATTATGTCGTAGTAAATAAACCAACTAAACGTGCTATTTATTAATAAAACAGTTAGGAGATATAACTAAAACTAGAGATCGTAATGCATACTAAAACTTTTCCTTCCTTCCTTATGCAAAGCATAATAATTTGCAATTAAAAAACAAGTAATCAATTATTCAGTATGACAATTATAATTCAATATTATGTCTTAACCTTAATTTATATATCAAATACGAGTGTAAACAAATTGTTGCCAGCATTTATTATCGACTCACAATGGCTTATTCAGTACGGCCCATGTAAAATATCTGGAAAAGTTAAACAACGTTAGACCCGGCCAGCACTTGGATGGGTAACCCCATTGCCCCGCTTACCGGTAATGGTATTAATTTCTAGAGTAAACAAGCCTCAACTCAGCACACATAACTACATAAACACAGCTGAAGTACCACGAGGTCGACAGCCAGTTGGGTAAAATCCTACAAATACAAATACTACTACTACTATTATCGACATATATTTGCAAAATTTTGACTCAACATATGCTGTAAAAAGCAAATAGAAAATATTATAAAAACCATCCCCTAAAAACGCCGCTTTTGGTTTTTTCCTTGAAAAAGTTTTACAGAAAACATTTTTCTGAACAAAAAAATTAAAATTCAACCAACAACAGCTGAGATATAAAAAATGTCCCCTATTTCGTGACGCAGAAGGAAATTTTGGTGGATATTTACGGTTGCAGTTTTGGAAAAAAACGTTTTAGCAAACAATAAGAAAATTTGCATACTAATAAATTTTGTAATTTAAAATTCCTCATTGATAGGCTTATCAGTCAAAATA
>JARJEC010093573.1:0-12918 GCA_030264575.1 Tachinus sp. AB-2021 | reverse complement strand
TGTAACTTTTTAGACATTTTCGCAAACATTTTCCAGAATGAAAATGTTTGCGAAAATGTCTAAAAAGTTACAGAAAATAAAAAAATTATTGTAAAATTTTGAAAAAATACAAAATAAGTAGAAATTTGCAAATCTTGTGGAAACAAATATGAAATTAAAAGGAAGTTTGAAATTATAGAAAATGTGTGCAAAAATGTTATATAGCCTGAAGAAATAGACCTTATTGTAAAATGTTGTAGGTATGCCCAGTTTGGGCCCCTAACTTTAGAACCACTGATGCATAAGCTTTATTAGTTACCTGACAAATCCGCCACAGCATTTGCCATATAGTTAAAATGAGTCACCCTTTTCCAGAATTCGTTAAGTCTATCTAAAATAATACCATATACTATAGACGAGTCAAATAGTACTAACAATTATTAAATGGACGGAGAATATCCAATCTTTTTAAAAATATGAGTAGGTTATGTGACGTTTTATAAAAATGTCGACAACGTTAGTACTATAGTACTTTAATCGCTCACCCATTAATTGCACTATTAGGAAATGGAGTGTTGCTCCCCCCCCCCCTCTCTTTCTCACTCTCTCTCTCTTCTCTCTCTTCTCTCTCTTCTCTCTCTTCTCTCTCTTCTCTCTCTTCTCTCTCTTCTCTCTCTTCTCTCTCTTCTCTCTCTTCTCTCTCTTCTCTCTCTCTCTCTCTCTCTCCTTATTATTTTTTATCGTTCTAGGTGGGCGTAAATTCCTAATTTTGATCGCGCAACAGTCGACTAGGTGGGTGGCTGGGTTACATTAAGTAAAAATAATAAGTTGCTGTTTCATTTTTAGTTATAAGAGTGATATGCTAGTTTACTTGTCATCATTGAAATTTCATTTTTGTTGATTGTGAAAAATTGTGAAAAATAAAAATTTGTATTTAAAAAATACGTTGTCTAAAAAATGCTACTGTATAGCTCGATTATTTTGAATGAAAAAGCAATATTGTCTTAATAAAAGTTGCCTTATTGCTTAATATGTACTTATTTATTTGAAAAAAATATTTTGGCAGTCTTGCTTAGCGTTAAGAAAGTAACGCGGAACTTGTAATGCAAAATCTGTATATTTTATTTTTGTCAAGTTTGACAAAAGATTTGACGTAGATTAATAGAAAGATACTTTTTTATAAATGATCCTTAATTATTGACTTATAAGTAACTATGTAAGAAGAAAGTATGTACATATGATATTTTGGATTTATCAGTAGTATTTTAATTGCTATTTTTAAAGCCTGTGCTATAATTTTATCGATTTTGTGCTAGAATAGTATATATTAATAGGCTACGCATACACCTTCCTTTCTTATTTGTTTAAATTGCTGAAGTTTAATTGCACTTAAGTAATTGGTTTTTATTTTTTTGTGTATATTTAAATCTATTTTAGACTGTCTGTACTTAAATAATGAAATTAGCATCAAGATAAACAGTTCGGACAGATAAACCATTTTGTAAATGTATTGTGATGAATTGATGAAGTTTCATACATTAGTAACAGGAAGTAAATTAAGTCATCATTAATTGATATTACATTGGGTGGTCGTAATAAAGCCATAAATAAATTTAATCGGGCATCTTTAAATCAAAAAGTATCAAACGCAATAATTTTACGGGAATTTATATGCTGAATAGTGATCGTGATTACTAATCAGTTAAGAAAGCTCCCGATGGCACCTGCCCATTTAAAAACATCTGTCCAAGCTTAAGCACGTGTCCAACTGCACCTTGCTTTTTCCTGATTGAAGGAGATTCCTACCTTAATTCTCTTCACCTGTTGCTTCATGCACGCACACGAAATTAATTTGGTGAACAGATTGTAGTTATAAATACCTATCAAAAATACAATACTGATTGATCTGACTGTGCATAATTTAATAACAATTAAAGTTATAAACCGATTGATATATTATGGAGAGAGAGAGTTCCATTTACTGTGTTGCTATGTTATGCAAGAGTGATAATAATGAAGGATGTATCTTGAAGACATTATTATCCAATTTGTGATGTTTTATTGTCCGCTTCTCTCGTGACATCCGTTTTTTAACGTCACTTCCTATGTATAATACCATACATGTTATATTTCCGTAAATTAATTATAGTCGCAAACGCGACATGAAAATAAATTTTATTTAATATAGTTCAATAAGGATATGGTTTCAAACGCGTTATTAATACCATATCTTATTATTAAGACTGCATAGAGCGTTTCCTCAATCGTTTTAATTGGGTTGCAAAGATTAATTATGTTTATAATGTTTAATTATCAATCTCAAACTGCAAGTCTAAATTAAATAGTATCTGAGCGAGATTTATTGCTTTGTACTATCTTGTTTTATAAATATTTGTATAAATGAATTGCTCTTTGTATGATTCATATGAAAATATGCTCAATCAATTAAAGTTCCATTAGAAAGGATACGCAAGGTGTAACAACAATAATTAATTAATTCTTTTCTAGGATTTATTTCTATGCAGATAATTGGTATTTCTTTCAGTTGTGTTTATATTTCCAGTAAATAATATTTAAACGACAAATAAAACTGAAAATGTTGTTTAATGTAGATTGTGTTTTAGATTGTTTTATATTACGACAATGTCTATAATATACTATTAAATTTATCTGTCATTCTTGAAATATTAACCAATAAAATAGTAGATATTTACTTATGTAGCCTAGCAACAGAAAATTCCGGTTTACGTTTAAAATATCATACTTCCGATATTTTTACAACTTCAATTTTTTTGTTGTAATTCATCCAAAAACAAATACACACAAATGCACTCGGGACTACTTTGTATTTCACTAGTGACAATATAAACTTTTGTTCCACTTATGATTGCAGTGAATATTTTAAACTAACTTGATTAATATTTTAATTGAAGGAAATTATTACTTACTTACAAAGTTGAATAATTTGAAAAGTAAACATTGTTGCAATTATGAAAAATTTCTACTTCGTTGAACATTTGTTCAAAGAAGCTGTTGGCCAATTTTGTCGTCGTTCACATATTAGTACTCATTTTTTATTCAACAATTGTTTTATGATGTTAGTTGTCCATTTCTAAATAAGGCTTGATTGAATTAACATTATTATCTCCTGTGATTTTTATTAACTGATGCTTGTTAACACTTGCATTGGTGAGACGAGGCGCTAGTGCATCTAATCAAATGATTTTTTTAGTATCAACTATCATTTTGCCGCTGTTTTCACCCATTTTTAAATTCTATTTACTTTCACAGCGAAACATTCGTACTAATAGTTCTTTCCATTAGAATTTCGAAAATTAAAAGCATTTTATAAGTCTTGACATTGCTGCCTCACTTTGACAACAGCTTGTGTTACAGCTTATAATTATCTGATATTTATAAATCTCTGTAAGTGTGGTAGATAAAGATATGTCAAAGAGTAGCCTTTTTCTTTCAAAAACAGAAATGAACTGACGCCATACCGACTTTTGTGACTTTAGTGCGTATTTTCTGGCACGGTTCTTCCGTCTATCTACATTGATTTCTGCATCAGATGCTTTTCCAATTTTTTTGCTTACAATTTCCATTGCAAATAACACGTGAATAGCAAAATGATAAAAAGTATTATCTATAAATTACCAGTAATAATTATCCTATAAAAGTAACGTTTAAAATTTAACCTACAAAAAAGTGTGTACAATGTACGGTAGGAAATAACGTTGCGTGTTTTGTATGATTGCAGCACTCGCTATGCGCCGAGCTGCAATTTCTTGTACTCAACCTGCAATATTTTCTTTCGAACCTTATACCGTAAATAGCTAATTTCAAAGTGAAAGTGACATTTCACGCAGTCAGGTGACAGCCAGAAACTTGCAGTTCACTGTCTACTGAACCGGGAAACTGAGCAAAAAACATCGAAATATTTTTTAATTTTTAATTTTACAGAACGTGGGGTTTGAGGGGGATAATTATGAGACATTGCATGTATGAAAGGCCCATTTTGTGGACTTCTTCGAATGAGTTACATACCGTCTGAATATACTACCGCCTCTCTTTTTTGCTGTTGTGCCGTTTCTGACTCATGCTTGAATAGCATTGCACGGTACACGAACACGAGGCGGTAAATGATACTGTAAAATATACGCTTTGGCGGCGTGCATTGTTTACCCAACTAAATATTTATGATTAGTTAGTTTCCATTTCTTAGATTCACAACATTGACGCCGCAAGCTCGCCTCCCCTTTAGTTTTTGTGTAGGTGCATTCCTAAATCGTCCCGTTTTATTGACTCACCCTGTACAAGAAATTGCAATGTCGGATTACTTTAAATTTGAAAATGTAAATACTGACGTTAATTGATTTTAATACTGTGAAATCTCCGTTGAGCAGACAGACATTGACGGTCCAACTCTTTTTTGCGCTTGTCGCAGGTGTCTTAAAAAAGTCGGATAAATACCGGTTTATAAGAATTGTCCGCTTATTAGAGGTGTCCGCAAGTAGAGATCTCACTGTAATAGTTTCTTTGCTACATTATCTTCAAATTTCCACTTAAGAACAGTTCTGAGTTGTTTAATACACTTATTTATTTTTTATTTTTATATCATCAAAATACATTTTTTAAATAGTTTTGTATATTTTTACTTTTGCACCAATCATTCAATTTCATCATTCAATAAACTATTATGTATTTTTATTGCGATTTTTTTGGCAATAGGTTACCGTTGTTTTTCTCTTACTTCCGATGATGTGCACATTAATTTATTTTCAATTTTTTAGTTTAACAATTTAATAGCGTTGCGAAAATATATAATAATATATATGCTTTATTCAAATGCCAACCTCATAATGCTGAAGGGGGTCATTCCGACTAGGGCAAGTACAGTAGAGTGTAGTTTAGTAACAAAATTTGTGCGAACAGATATATTTAGTGGATAGTAAAAGCTATTGTTAAATCGTTTAGTGATAAACTTAATTAAATACTAATTCAACAATTTCTTCATTATTATATTTTAGATTATTTTTCCCACGTTTAAAATAACTAAAGTTATTTTTGTTGCAAATCAAATTAGTAAGATTATTATTGGATTGGTTAATGCCTTTAACTATAAAACATTAAAATAATAAAATACAAGCTATTACCTCAGAAATGAAATCAGTTGATATTTCTACAATAATTATGGGCTACAGTAACACACCCACTAATAGCTATAATATTAAAATTTATCGAACTTACGTAAAATCAAGAAATTGATAAGAGCATTATTTATATGGGAAAATTGTAATCGATTAATACTTTCAATAAAATGTCAATATTTGTATAAATCCAGCTTTCGAATAAACAAACAATTTATCAGCCCGTTAAAAAATGTGATTTTTGTTATGAAAAATATTTTAGAAACAGAATCTCGACAAATATTTGAATGTTACTGTTTTATTTTATTTATCTCAATGTATTTTTCCGCAATTTATTATACAAAATACCTTGGAATAGTAAAAAATAACACATAAAACCGTTGTTTGGGAAATGTGTTATATACTCCAGCTGCTTTTTAAGGATGTCCCACCTGCCATTACAACAGTAACTCATTGTCAGTACCTTAAGTTAGCTCTCGGCTTCTGTTAGGACCAGTTGTTAAACTTTGCATACATAATGCTTGAAAGCCAGTGATATTTGAATGTTATTATTTGATAATTCGCGTGACACAGATCATGTGCCATTCTTGCACACATAATAAATTCTTTAACGGTGATATAATGCCAAGAGGGGATATGTAGTGCAAGTTTTATAAAGTATACTTCTTATGAAATTTAAGGTAATTTTATTCCATTTACTATATATCTATGTATGTATTTAAAAGTGAAATAAACCTTTTCAATTTACATACAATACGCGGAGTATAATTTTTTCAGCTAATACAAAATAAGTGAGACAGTGACCTAGTTACGTTTTATATCAACAAGAAAATATAATTTGCATTGTTATAAAAAATATGTTCGGCGCCAGATTTCCGCTTGATAATCGAATCATTATCAAACAAATGTGTGTAATCAAATAGTAGCTTTGTTTTGGCTACATGTGTTTATAATACGCCAGCATAACATGCAGACCTTTTAAAACTGTATGTAATCTTATATTTTTTATTAGGTACTAATAGTCGCAACAATAGAAATATTAATCGCTATATTTAATGATGTTATTTGCCAAGATTGTAAACTAAAAAAACAGCGTCCATTGTGCCGTTTAAAATTTTATTAGTTTGGTCATTATTGGATTTTTTTGTAAATAAATTAAATAGAAGACCAGACAGGTATGAAATATGCAAATTAAACACGAGAATTATTATTGGCATTCATATCACATGCAAGAGATCATCATAACAAGAATTTGTTAATATGTATATCTGCATATATAATCTTGCAAGCTTACTCATACTCGTGATAGACCAATTAATTATTCTTATAATGTTTTGATTTAAATAACTATATACGGCTGCAATCCATTATGCAGTTTATCTATTTTTAATTATAATTTAATATGATGAAATGTGTTTTTTATTCTTATCAAGGGTTCATTTTGTACATTTTGTGATTATTTTAAATATTTAATGATTCCATGCATTAGGCGTAGCAACAATATAAAAGTTTCTATTTAACATTGACATCAATTTTACATTATGTTTTTGACCTATTTATATGATAATTTTTTCCACAATATTGAATATTACAAAACATTTGTTTGTTTATTCTGAATACCTTTACGTTCGTATTTTAGAAGATAATGTTACAAAATAATATTAATATTAATTTGACAAAAAAGTGGTATTAATATATATATATATATATATATATATATATATATATATATATATATGCGTATTAATATATAGATGTTGCTTCAATACCACACAGTTTTGTAGAATTAAACTAAACCTAACCCAATTTAACCTGATCTATAAAACATTTTCTTTGTTTTTGAATGGAGATAATGCATTTCTTATTTCCACCTGGGTATGTGGGGTTCTGCCTCCATCTAGGTCTTACCCACTAAATTGCATCCATTTTCTATAGTTCATGACCAGGAATCACTCAGCACAGCATTCTTCAGTATTTTTGTTGTAGCCTTTTTCTAAATGATTGTAAAAAGTATGAATCTTGTTAACATCTACTTCAAAGTAATTAATGGATCTTTCAGAATTTTTTCCTGTCTTCAATTCTGAAACGTTATGATCTACTGATCAGCATCGCTATTTTAGTTTTTTCGGTACTAGTTAAATAAGCCTTTTCTCTATTGGCCATCTGCTGATTTTTATTGCTGTTTCGTTTGCAGTTCTAGTTTTTTATATGTATAAAAATTTATATAAAAAAACATCAAACGGCACATTGCTTGCCGTTTTTGTTTTGTTTTTAGTAAGTCATAATACAGCTATAATCAGCTCTTGTGAGACTTCGATTATTCTAGATTATTTGTTTTTCCTAAGAAACACTGTTAAAGGTATTCTTGATATCATGGCAACCACTGCGTAGTAGCTTTTAGATTTTAGGACCTTCCCATTTTTTCGTATGCTCTTGACTATCTCCATTGCAAGGTGCTTTTTACCTCTCTTAAACCTAACTGGGTTTTAGACAGGTAATATCCCCAGCTTATGTCTTAAGCTGGCTAGTTTCGGCTGTTTCTATTGCATTAATGTACCGTACGGACAAATCTTTCTTCTTATTAGGTTTTTTTACGTATGAAATTTGCGTTTTTTATTCGTTCGGAAAGGTGCATTCTTTTAAAACAGTGTTCATCACTTCTACAACTGTTTTTGGGAACTTCTTATACGATGTGTACTATTTTGCCCTTATCTAAAATAATCAAAACTAGTGGCATAGTCGATGGTTTAATACCAATTTCAATTGGAGGGGTATGCGGATTACAGGGACCCGCTTAGGCCACACGTAATGTCGAGTTTCCTTTAAACCAATTACTTGAGTTGATGTTTTGTTGTGTTTTTAAGCAACCCGTAAACGGAAACATAATTACAACAATTTCAAATCTCGCATTTCTGTGAAACAGACATAGTTTTTTTTTCCACATGTCTATTTGTTGATATTTTGTCCGTTTAGTGGAAAACTGATATTAGATCACAACGCTATAGGCGTATAGCAAAATTGCAAGCAGACATTAAAGTATCACCAAAAATTTAGTAATCCACGTTAAAAATTAAAATTAATAACTTTTAACATATTGTATTTAATTTGAGTATAACAGTAATTATATAATACATATGACGCGTTTTCTGTACAAATATTGTTTGATACATGAATAACGTTGAGCTTAAACCCATATTATGATATTGTTGCTGATGTGAGAACAAATACACTTGAAATTGTTGTAATTATAAATATATATTTAGTTTGCTTTATGAATATTTGTTGAAACATTACAATTTTTTTAATACATATTTTACAATTTTGATATGTAATTAAGTCAAACTTATTAACCATCTAATACAACCCTAATCTGAAAATAACATTATTATAATATGATTTTAATAGTTATTTGTATATTAACAAAAATTTGCAAGACGTATCTGGACGTAGTGAACACCAATTTACAAAACACGTTCTGATTTCTAAAATGCGGATAGGTTCATAAGTTTTTATTGAAAACGCATCTGTTGTTTAGGCTTGCTTGTGTAGAAACTAATTTGTATCAAAGTTTTGATTTACAAAAAATGAAATGGTGAAAATTTGTGGTCACTAATTGTTTTTTAAGGACGTTGTTGGTATCTTCTTAACTAAAACAAGTGGCCTCTGGTTACATTTTGATATATATAGATGTGTGAGTGCAACTTGAAAATAGAGGCTAGGTTTATGTTTTGAAAAGTGTGGTGTGAAAGGTGGATCAAATCCATACCACGATATACCTGTCACTTCGGTCGGGTTGACTTGTGGAGTGGAAATGAGGACTCAAAAGAAGTAATAATAGCGGCCAAAAGTGCACGCTGTTTTTTTCATATGGACAACCATATGAATTAATTAATTAAATTAATTTCTTAGGTCTTTACACAATTATGGGAATGGTAAATTACCTGAATGGCAGAAAGTTTTTGTTGGGGGAAATCAAGTTTGCATAACTTTTATTTTCTTTTTAATAAGTAAATTGTTATCATGAGTCTACATTTGAAACTTTCAAATTCCACCGGCAAATTGGCTAATGCTATAATAATCTTTGTGTGTTGAGACATTGAGGGTGTCATCTGCGTAAAGTACATAGTCATAAAGTACATTTATGTATAACAAAAATACAAGCGTCTTAAGCACACTACCTTGCGAAACCTTTGGAACCTTTAAACCTTTCAAGAATTCAATGTTTGTTGATGCATGTCCATCCATCGTTTATTTTTTTTAATAATTTTTTTTCTTTTTGTGGTGCCACGTGCAATCGACTGTTTTGTTGCAATTTTTTGGACACTCATAGTCCAGGACTCTTTTATTTCTTGTGTTTTTTTTTGCAATGTTTTAATTCTGCTACGCCTGTGCACAATTACATAGTAAAGTAATGCTGCTTACAAGCAATTTTTTATTTTCACAGCGCACCCTGTATAATAACGTAAACAATTTTTACTTTAATATATGTTAATGATTTTATTAAAACATTGTGATTATTATAAATATTATTAACGAAAAATTTATTTAATTCAAAAACATTTTTCGATTATTTAATGGTATTGAATATAATTTTATTTTATACATGTACATACATATCTCTTTCGTTTATTTCTAAGAAAAATATTGAATAGAATCTTATATATTTTAATTTATAATATACAGATATAGTTACACGCAAGGCATTCACTTGAATTGTTTATGTATTATGATAAGGTCACAAGTTTAAGTGCATTCCAGGCGAAAGCTTTAATAGACCGCAGTTGATCTATTTCATAGTTCAAAAGGCATGAAGTTGGTTGTGTGCACTTTTAATTTGATCTGTTTATTACAATCTATATGATTTAATAGTTGGTCGATTATCAACATTTCTATTTATTCAAAAAGAATTCCACATAGTTTCAACAATCGAAACTATGTGGAAATTTTAAAATTAATAAATAAAATAATTTTCTTGTTGTCATTTTCTGCTGGTAGTTTATGATATTTAAAACAATATTTTAAATTAATGCCATATTGCGTTGAATAATTAACTCAAAGAATAGGTGTTATAGATTTTTTTCAAATAAAATAAAAGTTTACTTTGACGATAATGATGATTTATTCCTAAATATATTAATTTATTTTCAATTTGTTCTAGGCATTGGTGCCGTCTGTATCAGTTGATGGCGTCTCAAATCTCGATTTTGATCGTTACAGCAGAACACATAATTTTCCTCACATTTCCAAAAGAGTATCGTGTAATTACTTAGTTGGATGTTCGGTAAGTTAAATTATCTCTTTAATTACATAAACATGATATTCAAAGCGTGAAATATTTTTATAAACTCACTTGAAAGTGTTACGTGAAATTGATTTTTCAATTCATTAATAATTAACATAAAATAAGTACGCATTTAAAATAAAATCAACGCCAATCGACCATTCTGTCGATCTTTTTAAGAAAAATAATTTTGGGAAAAATGCATGTTATTACATACTAGAATAGTTCCACAAAATATTGCCACTGAACAAACAATAAGTAGAACAGATAATGGTTACCTATTATATGCTCCTAATTAATAATTAGCGTACCTATTTCACTGTGACAAGATAACGTTATGTGTATGCGTATAAAATAACTACATTTTAAATTATATAGAAAATATTTCGTTACACAGAATAAAAAAAGGAATGTAACTGTACCCATTCTTCAACTACCAGAAAAATACGAGAATTCATAACTAATAAAATATAATTACATACGTTTGCCTCAAATTAAATTTAATGAATGAAATGTTTCGTAGATTTCATGCATAATGGATTTAATTAAATAGGAGAAAATATTTACAGTATGTGTTAGTTGAAGTACATTAGATACAACAATGTCTTATTTTTATAAATTGCTGTGGGGGTTTTGCAAATTAAAGTTAGGAAATTGTTATACACAATTTTTATGTGACATTTCATTCTCATTAGATTAATATATCATTATTTAGTTCTGTGGTCCTATTTCCGTATTGTTTCAGTTTTTATAATAATCATTATTTATCCAATTTAACAATAGGAGTAGTATTTGTATTTATTGAATTCTACTTACTAGGCAGGTCATCGACCTCGAGGTGCTTCAGTTGTGTATGAAGGTATGTATGTTTTGGGTCAAGGTTTGTTAAAGTAGAATTTTGCCTCCGATAATTAGCTCACTATTAATGAAGAATAATAGCGGTCAGCAGCCGCTCAGCTACCTATACAAGTTCTGAGCGAGCTCAACGTGTTAATTTAAATACAAACCATTTTTTAGTGAATAAAATAAATATAAACATAATTATATGGTGTATTTGACTATTAAAAAAAACAACTTTGAAAAATATGAAAAATTGATTCGTTTTTCAAATGAAAATTGCTAATAATTGTCATTTTAAGATGTAACAAGATCTAAAGTTAGTAAAAGTAAACTATGTTATATACATTTTGAGAAAAAATGTAATTAAAGTTATAGCATTCACATTATTTATGGTATTTTTAATTTTTTCTGAAAAACCCTTTTTGTAAGAAAAATTAAATCTTGCAGATAACTTTTGCTATTTCAACTCGGTTTTTGCTGTTTCTCAGATTTGGTTAGCTCAAATTTCGGGCGACTTTCGTCGTTTAATTTTTGCTAATTAAGGCTTGATATACGCAGTTAACATTCTGCAATTGCTCAATATTTTAGTTATCTTTGAAATATGACATGAAATGTCATAACAAGTTTAAATATTAATGTTTTACTTTACTTTAAGGGTCGACCTTTTCAGGTTAACGAAATATTGTATTAAGCACAGCTTTGGAAAAAAACTGCAGGTCCTCGTGTGCTGTCTAGATGTTACGTTCACGTTAAAGTACAGAAAAACAAAATTCCCAGATGTGGTTAATCACTGGTGTCGGTGATAATTATAAAAAGAGGACAGAAGTAGACCGACGTTAAACAATGAATTAAAGAACAATAAATGTTTGTATAATGTCTTTTAAAAGGTCGACATTTTTTTGTCATAACTTACTTCTTAAAAAATGAGGTTACTTTAAAAAAGCGATAACTCCATTACCTATAAAACATAAAAAATTAAAACTATCCCAAAGAGTAACATTTTGGTTGAATTACTCAACAATGAATAAAACAATTTTGTAAAGAATTTATACATTACATTTTGAACGCACTGCATTATTGTTATAAAATAAATCGGTTTATATTATACCAACCCTGATGTGATAATATAGCTGAAATCAATACTACATATGAACATATTTGATTGAAATCTTAATCCCCATCAATTCAGCGTTTGCTGTAATAAATTATTCGCTGTCTGGTAAATAAATGGGGTGATTGAAAATTGATTTGCGAACTATTGGATTGCTATTTTGGATAGATAATGTAATATGTTTAATATCATTTACGCCTAGTTTTTAAATTTAAATTTACTTTATAAAATATCATTTTCTTTTCTATTCAGATACTTTATCATTGTAAATATGCTGTCACTCGATCTTCGCTAATTCTCTCAACATGACCATAGTAACGTAATGTAGTTTGTTTAAGTTATTGTTGTTACTTTCAAGCCACATTCATACACTGTTAAAAAAACATAAAGATCCAGCGGATTTAAGTTGGGACTCCTTGTCGGCATTCTTCTCGTACCAAATTGGCTGGCATTATGCAATGGTTCTTCGTCTTGTTGGAAAAATAATGTTTCACAAGTATGAAGTATATCATGCAGCTGGTGTTCCGCAGGATGAAGATCTTGAACACCCGTATAAT
>JARJEC010093565.1:0-30781 GCA_030264575.1 Tachinus sp. AB-2021 | reverse complement strand
TTTATACTTAATAAACAAAATTACATTAACGAGGTCATTTTCTTACACGTTGATAAAACAATCTAGATATGTACAAAAATAGCAGTAAACATAAAAAAATTGACAAGTTTAAACATTAACATTAATTAATAGACACAAATAAAACATTTTATAAGAGATTGTTAATACAATTCCTGCAGATCGCATCTGAACAGCTCTTACAAACTGATTTTGAACACACTTTTTTATTGAATATTGGTTTTTCTATTAATATTGGAATGGCATATGTAACATCTTTTATGATATTAATAAATTATATTAACTTATTATTATCGTTTTTTTGATTATCCGGTGATATATAATCTAAAACATAAATTTCTATTGATTTTTTATACGTATTTCATAAAGTTTGCTAAAAATTTGACAGTTAAGTCTCATTTGAATAAAAACGTTTGTTTTAAAAATTAAAAAAAAATAGCGTAATTCTTTAATACAACATATCTTTTAGCAAATTTTAAAACAGTCCTGCTATATTCTTAAAAATTAAACCGCTCGAGTGATCGATGGACTAACGTAACTGGTGACATCAGGTCAAAATGACCCCACACAATCCAGTGCGGCCGCCTGTTAAACTATTTTTTAAATTGAATACTTAAAACAAATAATATTAGGAAGCTATTGTTTGACTTGTCGCAAAATTCCATATAGTGTTTGTTAGTGAAGCAAAACTGTATCGTTCTGGTCATTTTGACCTGTTAAGGGTTAAAGCTTGTGCAACATATTCTATTATAGACCGGGAGTGACAGATTTTTGGAGGTGATTTTAATTAGTATGTGCATATTCTGCGCAATCGTTATGTCACTATATAAAATACAAATGAATATTTTATTTGTCCTGTTCAAAAGACGGTTTAATTATTATTTTTTAAATGCAAGTACACCAATCTTTCCCAAGTGAAATAAAAACGCTTAGTTTGAGCCAAAATGCTATTCAGCTTTAATATATGAAAAATACGAGAAGAATTATTAATTTATTATTTATTATCATCAGAATATTTAAATCATACTGAGTAAAATCATCTCCAAAAATCTGTCGTTAACTCCCGATCTATTACCTATTTCACTAATTTAATTACGAGTTACTTAAAAAAATAGATGTAAAATCTCCGTAAGAAAGTGTTTTCCCTACTGCAAACTTCATCTGTGAGAGGAAAAATATACTTTTTGTGTTTAATTAATATTTAATTAATTAATATTTTTGATTTTCTAAATTAAATTTTCTATTCTTAAACACAACACAATAAATTTTGTTTTTATAATTATTTATTGAATTAATTTTTATTTTATAAATAGTAATTAAATTAAATTAACCTTTTTTGTATTATTTATTAACAAAATTCTATAATTATCTTAGTATGTTTAAGTATTACAGGTAACTACCCTGATTAATTATTAAAGAATGAATTGCTGTTATTATCCTCCACAATAACACACACGCGTTTCTATGATAAATTGTTTTTTTAATTTTATTTTAGAAATAAGGTCACACAGTCTTTATTTATTCAAAATTTAATAATTAAGGTGTAATAAATTTTTGATATGACATGATGAAATTGGATAAAAGATTTAATACCTTGTTTCGATGCATTTAATTAATTATCTTGTTATTTATTAATGCATAATAAATGGTTTCAAAAATATTACTATATATAATTTGTATAAACAATAAATAATTTGAATCAAATAAAGTCCTATATTGATAAAAATCTTCAAATCGATTTTATTGTAAATCCGTTCCATGCGTTACAATTGAACAAGAACACGCAAATACGTAAAAAAGATTAATATGCTCATTTGATTATTTATTTATTTCTTTTTTATTTATTTCTTTTTTAATTCGCGCGTTGGCAGTTATAATCATGGGCTGCTCTTTTGTTTTAAATAATAGTAGCCCCAGGTCTAGCCTAGGGACGGACGACACCTAACACTTTAAAACTTAATAAATAAATATGTAACAATAAACTTGTATCACAGACAAATAAAACTTACATCTAATATCATAGATGACACCGGAGTTGTAAATACTCCCGTGCCAGAAACTAACTTACTATCATTAAAAACTTAAAAACTAGTAGTACCGATGGCACCGGAGTTGTAAACGCTCCGGTATTTAAACCTAACTTAATATGACAGAAAACTTAAAAACTAATATCACAGATGACACAGGAGTTGTAAATACAGTGACAGCACTCCTTAGTGCCAGCACCTAGCCTAATATCTCAGATGACTTCGGAGCTGTAAGAGACTCCGGTGCTATCAGAACCTATACTAATATCATAAATTAAACATGTATAAAACGTTACAATGACAAAAGTAAATATTAATAAATAAATTTATAGTAAAAGATTTTAAAAGACAGATTGTGGTTACCCCTATATTTTCTTTAGGAGTACTGTGTTTTGCAAGAAATCAAAACATTTTCCTACGGACCTCTGGCTGTTAGAGAGAACAGAGACTACATTATCTGGAAGCCTTAGCCTATTATGCTGACGAGAGTAGGCGTCTCATTCCTAGAGTACGTGCTTCATCAGACATCAGCCCTAAGAAACGGACGGTTTTAACGCATGAAATTTTGTTGTTAACCATCTTCTCCAGTACTTTACCGAAGCAGCAGGTTAAAGATATCGGTCGGTAGCTGTTTGGATCGTTTGGGTCTTTGACTTTTTTAGTATCGGAAAAATTATCACTTCCTTCCACAAAGCAGGATAAACAACCCGTTCCCATATCATGTTGTATATGTCCAACAGCCATTCTTTCCGTTCTCATCCGGATCGGGTGCAGTCGAAGCGCTACTGATTGCCTTTTATATCTATTCCATGGAAAACGGGGAGTTCTAAGGCAAAAACTCATCGGCTTATAAGGCAAAGAGTCCTCGGAGAAGATCTAGAGGAACCTCTCAATCGGCTTAATTTTGTAGAAAATTTTCCTCGTAGTTTTGAAAACTACTTGCAGATTCAAATTGCTTAGATAAAATATCTGCTATTTTGGCCGCATCTGTTGCATCGCGGCCGTCGTCGTTATATACAGGTGCTATCGCAGGAAATTTCTTTCCGACGTGCTCGGTGTGATCGTCGAGAAGTAGCTCTCCCATGATCTTTGCTTGCTTACAAGGATCTTCCGGCGTGTCTCCTGAAAACTATCATATTTTCCTGCGCAGGAACTTGCTGAAATCGATTCTAGCCTTCTTTTCCTACTCTACAGGTACTTTTACTTCCTCGTTCCACCATGGGACCGAGGGACCGGCTAGCTGCTTGCCGCTGTTCTTGGACGCAAAGACGTTTGCCGCTTTGACGACGTTCGTTGTAAAATCGTTCACGGCAGTTTCAACATCTCCTGATGTAAGTGGGACCAGACTGGCTTGGATACTATGCGTCTGCATGGTTAAAAAACAACCCCCCGGAATGCATTGTTATACCCGACTGAATTGACAATGGAGTTGTAGAGGACTTCAGTGTGGAATCGACAATAAAACATGAAGCAAGCCGGCATTTTAGGTAGTCCTATTACCTGGTTGGATTAAGCGGCAAAGTTTTTTTTTTCTTGGCATCCTCAGTTTATGTGCGGATGCACCACTCTCAGATTGGAAATCTCCCGTTTCTGAGGATGCTTCTCCATCATCAGTGCTGACGCTGTTGGAATCTTGGGCTCTCTTCCGTTCAAAGAGGCCCTCGCTTCCGACCGACAAATCCATAACGAAAGACATCATGGATTTGTCTACTGTTAAGTCGATCGATCTTTAGAGCATCAAACGGCGAAATCTCATAGGAGCTGGAATGTATGGGCTGACAAGAAGGTTATAGAAGGCGCCTTTTATACTACAGGGGAGAATCGGATTGTTAAATGTTAGAATATGGTACGGTGTTTCCTCGCGTACGCCGTTCCTGTTACTGAATATACGACGCACGTCTGTAACACCTTGCCCTTCTTAATTGGCCTGAATTATTTCCGCAACAGAACAGTTAAGGAAATCTCTTCAAATAATTAAACAATAAAGTTTATTGAAAAATTCCTACAAAATTCTATAAAATAAAAAAGTAGATTTAAGTATTAGGTTCATTTTGACTGACCCTATGTATATTTAGTATAATCATTTTGTTATTAAAGAATTTAATATAATTGTTAATTGGATAACTTTTTTTTGCAAATATTAAAATAAAGTTAAATGTGAAACTTTTATTTAATTAAAATATGAAAACTTTACGTTTTACTATATTGTATTCCGAAGCAACTTTGAATAAATAATCATACTATTATTTAATATGATTTGGATTACATAAAATATTTAGTGCTGCTGCATTTTACACAAACTTATTTATAGTAATACACACTCATAAAATATTATATTTGTTTACGCAAACTTATAAAGTAAACAAACAATTAATCTATCGCAAACTCCATAAAACGTAATAATTTCCTTTACACATCAAATATTTATAACGATCAAAAGAAACAAACACGCCGATGATAATGTTATAATAATATAATGATTGATACCGGAGCATAGCCATAAATAAAGATAATAAAAATATCGGCAAAAAATATTTGAAGAATATTATTTCATGCACAGGTGACGTTTTTCGCACCCGTTTTTTAAGAACCTTTTCAAATATTTGCTGTTAGTAAGACCGTGGTTGTTTGCAATGTGTAGCGTACTTCGACACTGAACTTATTTATTTAATTACATTAATCAGTGGATCAACTTTGAGTGTATTAATTTGAAAGGATTGTAGATATTTAAATATAAAAAGGTTTACAGTTTTAATTTAATTAATAATTAAGTATTTGTTTCTTTCAATTTTGGAATAATATATAATTGGTATTTATTTTGATAAATAATTTTTTGTTGTATAAAATTACTATATTAAATTTAATTTCCGTTCAATATTTTTTATTAAATTATAATACATATTAATAACATAATTTAATGAAATTTAAACGTATTTAAATTAGAAAGTTAGAAAAAATAAAAATGAAGCGATAATTTAAGATTGGACAACTTTATACAGTGTCGATACTCAAATTCCAATATTGCTATAACTCGTTTATTTTTATATATTTTTTAAATGATACATGAAATTAAGAAAAAATAATTTTCTATCATCTCCTGTCAAGCATTTGTTTCTAATGCCTGTCTGACACTATGCAATTTATTATATCAAAAGTTGTATCATTTATTGAAATACGGCCTACTATTATTAATACAATCAATGGAATGACGCATTTCAATAAACTGTACAACTTTTTATTATATCAAAACTTTGCATTGCATAGTGTCAGACAAGCAGAACATACATTTTTTATATGCAAACATTTATGCTCAGGTTTATTCTGAATGTTTTTTATTATTTCGTGCTTTTTTTTACAAGAGATTATGTGTTTCTAATAGTCTTCATATGAATGCACAGAATATTATTACAATAGTCAAAGAAAACAGTATAAATAATTTTATTGTAATTAGCAAAAACAAATATTACTTCAAAATATGATACTAAGGGCATCTGTTGACTTTGCTAATAGATTATTTAGGGATGCTCGTTGATTTCTATTTGATAGATTAGTATCTAAACTGCTTCATAGCTAAAAGAATATTGTGGTTTATAGCGCCAAATGCTTTGTTTAAAACATAATTGTTTTAAACATGTATTTTTAACTGTTTAAAACAGGACACTGTTTAAAACATTTAAAATATGTGTTTTAGAACTTTTATGTTTTAAAACGGTAATTTATTTCAGAAAAACTATTTTTCTTTAAAATTGTTTTTAATTTAATATTGTACAAAAAATTGAAGAAATATTAAATCTTTTTGAAATATGCATAAAACAAAATTACTTTCTGTATTATACAAAAACGTCAGAACAGACGTTCGTATCTAATCTCATTTTATTTTGTCACATTTACAATTGTACATGCAATCGAACATAGAAGACGCGATTCTTATTATTTCGAAATATTCACATTTGTCTAGCTTATATATTATTTAGTTACCTCGTATTATAAAAGCAACAATTAAAAGTACTTTTAAAAACAGCTTAAGATATGAAGTTAGTATACGCTTCTTTAAAGTAAGTCAAAGATGATTTTAAATCTATGTAACTTCAACATAATAGGTAATAATTGCAAAAAACTGTAATTTATTATTTAAATAAAAATAAGCTGGGATAACTTCTAGGAAATGATCAACAATGCATTTTTATTGATATATCGTAAAACACGAATTAATTATCATACAAGCATAACAAACTGCTATTAGAGCTGTTAGAGCTGTTATCTTATAATTTTACTTGACGTTTAACATAAATTTGCATAATAAAAGAGCGATAACATAACATGAAAAAATAATAACAAATGATGTTTTTACTATTTAGGTTTCCAGGTTATAAACACAATTAAAAGCGTAATTTATTAATAATTTAAGAATCTTCATTATTGTATTTCTGCGTGTAGTTATTCAATTATTAATATAAATTATTATTATAAATATAAATCACATTACAAATTAATTCATAAAAATTTGTAAAATATATGATATAGAAACATAAACTCGCTCACTAAAAGTACTTACACTCTACAAATACGTGATAACCTTCGGATAATAAATAACCGTACGCGTAATACATTCATACAGAGAGTGGTTATATAAAAATACGTTTTGTAAGTAATAACATAATTGATGTTTGTAAGGAAAATATTTTTGTTTGTCTCGCACGTGACTGTGTTTCATTTAATTTCTTGTTGTGATGCACTCGTTGCAATCGCATCGACGAAGTATGATACTTCTGTTTTATAATTGCAGGTGATATATGGGATGTAGCCAAGAAATAGTGCAATTGTTTGTGAAAAATGTTCAAACGTAACCGCAATGATACTTGCAAAAGGAGCAAGAAACCGTGGAAGAAAATCTCGCGGCTGAAAGTTGAGGAGCTTGTTCTGGTCGCCAGCAAATTGAGGTTTTCGCCGCAGCAGCTGCAGAATCTCAATTTTGTGTTTCAGCAGAGAATGAGTGAAGAGAGAATTAGCAGAGAGACTGGTGAGTTTTTTTTGTTAAACTATCTAGTTAGTTTCTAACTGAGAATAATTAAGTTATATTATTCAATATTGTAATAGTTTAAAAACAAACCGGGGTAGTTAGGTTATATTTCTGAATTTAAATTAATCTTTTGTTTGATATAATCAATAATTTTAGTATGGATGTCAATTTGCTTGGTGAAGATGTATATTATATTAAAGAGTTGGTATATGAATTAAAATTTATAATTATTTATAACAAAATAATATACTAGGGGAATTAACCAAATGTTGTCTATTAAAAATGTAAAAACTGCTCAGCTTAAATAAAATAAATATAGAAAATACACTTAAAAAATTAATAACATAGTCAAAGTAACTGATTGTACGCTTTTTCTTGTAGAAAGAATAATAAAAAAATTAAAAAGATTCACAAACATAAACTCAAAAAAATAAAGAATTAAAAAGAAAGAATTGAAGCGAGAAACCTTATTTTTTTAAATTATTTTTGCTACTAAACTAAAATTTAAAAATTAAAAATTAATCTAATAAGAAATATTCAAAAAATAGAACAGCTTTTACGGTAACTTCCGAACTACTCCAATACACCAGAGCATTTTTGTTTTGATTTGAACCTTCGACCATTAGCGTGTACACTTTTGTAATTTCCGCATTGTATTAAAGTAGAAGTAGATAATGAAATGGATAATTGATTAATGTCACTATAAGTAATAATATAGTCACTTTTTATAGAAAATATAAAAAGATACTAGAATACCTAAAAGAATAACTATGATATAAACTACCTGTATCACAAGGCCAATCCGACAATCAAATCAAAGGATAAAATAAAATTATAAGTTTAAAAATATAATATATGAATAAAGTTTAAGTGAATGTGAGTGTGTAAACGACAAAGATAGCTGCCTTTAGAACAACCAATAGAATTTACTGGCAACCAGTATCACAACGCCTATTTAGCCATAGAACCAAAATGATTAATTAAAAAGTTTATAATCCAAATACACACCGTTACAATTGGCAACAACCACTTTCTTTAACTTCATTACTACTTGCGGTGGCACTAAACACGTTAATCAGTTAATTTTGTTTTAATGCGATGCGGAAATTACTAAGGTGCACTTATAAAGTGAAACAATTGTATGCATTTAATTGTTGTAGCTTGTAACGGTGTTGATTTGTATAAAATATAAAGTTTATTCTGCTAATGCAGAGTGTTTATCAACCTAAACTGTATCATATTTCAAATAAATAAAACTTTTGCCGCCATTGGGAAACAATTAATGACGCTCTATATTTCGGAGGCAAATTTCTAGCTTAACAAGCCTTAACTTAACACACACTACATGAACACGGCCGATTGGTTAAAAACTCAACAAATACAAATACTGTTAAAAGTTTTGCAATATTTTTAGTCCAGTATTTTATCACTTTTAATATATTAATAGCATTTACAGTTCACACCATATCATCATATTTTATATCCATTTATCAATACATGACGTGAAGTGTTAGAAGTGAATTTTTTTAACATCTTTTCCAGGGTTGTTACTAAACAAGTCGTTGATTAATCAAGGCGTAGCCAAGTCTAATAGAACATGATAAATAAGCAATAATGAAATAAAAGGAAAAAAAGTATAATTAAAATAAAATTAATGTACTAAAACTATTTAAAAACTGTGTTAATATTAACACTAATTTTAAATAGGGTGGCCACTTGTTTCTTGCATGGCATTTGCTGCGCCACCTCTTTCCTTAAACAATGAAGAGACTCATCAGCAAGATAACTCAGTAAATGATAATGTTATCAACTAATATCTTGCAAGTACTAGAATTACATTCATTCTAATTCACTATCTGGTAACGTTACTAAATGTCCAAAGTCTGTATTATTGGCGCGATCCGAGAAGGGCACTTCTTGCTCTCTAACAGAGTATTAGTACAAGGTCTTGCGAGTGGCTCTATACTGTGGACCTGACATAGACACCGGTCTCTCTCCTTCCATGCAATGTCTTTTATTTAACTACTAAGAGACGTTGATACAAGGTTCCGCAAGTGGTTTTCCACTGTGAACACGAAAGACACACTGTGTCTGTTTCCTTTCATTCTACGTCTCCTAATTAACTTTACAGAGACATTAGTAAAAAGACCCGTGAGTGGCTCTCTACTGTGGATTCTCACCTCGGTTTGAAAACCAAGATCCTCTTTATCAGCAGGAGCTGAGAGAGAGACACATGCCCAGCGTCATCCATGCAATGTCTCTTTATATGCAATCACAATACAATCGTTAATAATTGAGTCGTCAAGATACAATAGGTTGGTTATACCCAAAAGTGTCAAAAAACGTTTTATTTGTGTATATGATTCTGAAAGTATCCCCTACTTAGATAATCTTTTTAATTATTATCAACCCCACTTTTTAATCTGTTTGTATACTGTGTCCTATATATTGTATTCTTTTATTCTTTGAACTTATTAATCCTAATTACCCATAATGTTATATTATTATTGTTATATAGGTATTCTTTCGATTTGAAAATCAAAACTGTTAGTTTATTTCCGCTTCGTGCCAGTGGAACCGAGTATGATTCAGAATTTTAATTCCAATTATTCAGTTAACCGAAATGTCGCAAGCTAAAACTTCTAATCGGACAAATAGAATAATTTATTTGACATGTTTTCTGCTGTTCTATGTAATGCAGCTATTATTTAATAAAATATTATTTTTATAGCATAGTCGTAACATACCAATCTACTTACGGGCTTATCTAAAGTCACTTTAACATCAATTATTACATTTGACTGATTTATAAAAAATTACAAAATAAAATAGTTTTCTTTAATTGATTAAGAATAAGTTTTATAATAATTTAAAATTATATACAATTTACTTTAATTGATATAATAAAATTGATTAAAATATAATTATATAGATCTATTTCTATTATTAACTGACAAACAGGGTGCAATACATCACCTAACATTCACGGTAAACTGACAATACAATATGCTGGTTATTGTTAGAGCATGCGAGCATGGACAATACCTGTCGTGAAAGGTTTAACATAATTATATACATACGAGTAAATTCAGATGCCCCACTTTGATAATATAATATTACAAATACGATGCGTAATATTGATTAAATAATTGCATGCCTTTTTAGACACAATACTCATTGACTGCATACATGTGTAAATTATTGATGTATATAATCATGTATTAAATGTTATGATTCAATGTTGCATGCAGACATACTTTAATAATAATAATAATATTTTAATTAGAGGTATTATATTTTTTTCAGGAAATAACATTTTGTTAGCGAGGTCAGTCACTGAACGATTAATTCAGAGATTGATTTGTGGCGTTGGAATGTTTGATAGCAAATTTTCTTCGAAGTATTTGATTCACCTTCATGATGCCAATGTAAGTTATTAGAAAAATTATAGTTATATAAAAATTAAAACAAAATTACTTTGAAAATAAGCTGGATTGCATTACTGAATTATTTTTATAATTATCAAATAACATATTGAAAAAAAATTAGATTAAAATTGGCTTAGTAAAATCATGTAAAAGTATACACTCTAAATGTAAATATAAAATTTAAAATACTAAAACAATAAAAGATTATATAAAAGATATTATAAACATCAAAGGACGTCATTCAATTATTAGTAATATATAGTAAATGAAATAACTAAATGAAAAATAATATATAATAAACAAAATATAATTAAAAATAAGGACATAAAGAACAGCAAAACATCGGTTATGTTGTTATCGGTTGATGATGTACCTAAAGTTAATTTTTTGATTGCAGACAACTACTACTTTCTATTATAATACTGTTATTCACAATTCGAGAAATAATTGTTTCAAAGTTTTGATTGTAATATTTCTCTTGCAACTTTTGCTAATCTGCATAAAGAGCGGAGGTTTATTTATTAAAATATTTTTGGAATTGCTGTAAATTGATATGTATTTTTTACAAAAGATTTGCTTCAAATTTAATAACCATACATAAATGGTTTAAAAGGAAGAACGGCTGTAATATTTTATTTCTTTTATATAAATTTTAACGATTAATCTGCGTATGTTTCGGATACAATTTCCATTCTTTTAATTGAAGAGTTAAATTACCGTATTCATTGATTGAGATGAGAAACTCTCGAAATTGATGTTGCAACAAAACAAATAAATACATAGCAATGTGTTTCTGGTCGGTAGATTTAGCATACATATAAAGTAGTAATTATTTAAATTTAACATAATTTACTAATTGAATTTATTAACGTCAAATTTATTTATATGATAATAAGTAATAATTTTAACATGATTCAATTTCGATTCTCGTAAGGATTAATATAAAATAATCTAATTGATTTTTCTTTGTTAAAGGACAAAACTACCAAGTTGCAATATTTAGTGCGGTTGGATAGCTTATCCACCCCACCCTTATACAAGACCGACACATCACCAAAGTATTCCATTATTGAAAACGACCCTGAGTTTCCTAAAGGATACGCTCGAATTAGAATGTTTTCATCTCTTTATAAAGTTTGGGGTGAATATGCTAATACTCACGGATATCTGAGAAGGTAATAAAAAAACTCCGTAGGTGGAATGAGCCGATAATCATTCATTCATGAAGGCTCCACAAAAATGCGACCCTTATTGTTAAATTAAATTTAAAGAGATCGGATCCAGACGAGATATGTGGAATTGTTGGCACTGGTGGCCGCGTGCGAGACCCCGAATTCCCCTGCAAATCTAGATGAATCTGTCCTCTGTGCATCGCCCGGAAAAGTGGTAGACGCCTGCACTTTGCACAACATCTTAAAAACACCCCCGGATGAACATGTGTATTACGGGACTAGTAAGTATTTTTTATTTGTTTTCTCCTTGCGGATTTTAAACTGTGATTATCATTGGTGATGTGTATAGATGGGGTTTCTCCAAGATTTCCTGACCCGAGAGATTTCCGATTGGCCATAGTTGATGAACCCAGCGGAATTAGGTTAAGGATTGAGTTCCTGTCACCAGCCCTTTCCTCGGTTTGCATGGACGTTCGATTATTAATTGGTGTTGAGACTAGCTCCTGGCCGGTCTCTACTGATTTTCCTTCAAGGGTGCCATTAGGACATTCAGATTGCCTCCTATATCAAACCGCTGCTCAGGCCGTAAGTTATAATAAAATAAAATCATAGCATCATCTTCATAATTAATATAATAAGAATTATATTCCCGCAAAAAATTGTAATTAAAGATTAAGTTAATATAAGGTGCGTGTTCAATGATATAATAAAGTTGTCCATCATAGTATAGTAAACTGGTTTGTGCACGAAAAACGTGTAAGTTTAATAAAAAATATAAACACGTAGGTTGGAAGATTCTTTTATTTCAGAATTTAATTAATTCTTACATGGAAGTCAAAATGATTAAAGCACATTGAGTCGAAATAAAAATAACGTTAAATGTGATATTCTATGAAAATGTCTTAGTTACGCCTTATGAGATATTGTCACAAATATAATTGAAATATAGTATCAGAACAAAGTACTTTTTTGCAAAGCCTGCGGGTTGCCATTGTTTACGCAATGTTTTTCTCTGTGCGTTGATTAATTCGATTTGGGATTAAATTAATTTTCTTTGTCATGTACACCAATCGTAAATATGGAAATTGAGATAAGCATAAGCATATATCATAAAATATATTATTTGAATAAATATTATATATTTGTTGAAATAATAATAATTGTCTTCCGTATATTGTACGTACACAGGACGCATTTTCTGAATTTGATTGCAGTTTGATAATAAAATAATTTACTGAACTTATTCTTGACATATTTTCAAACTACAACGTAATTTTTAAAGTAAAGTAAATCACATTGCACTATGAAATGAAAAGTGTTGAAACTTCCAAAATGAATGAATACTTTTAGGTTTTAATGATTATTATGTAATTTTAATGCATTTCATAATTAAAATTCTTTTTTGCGCTTAGAACAAACCGAATTATTAAAAATAATAAATAATATTATTAAAATAATTATAATTTATATTATATAATAATAATTTGACCGATAGAAAGGCTAAAAAAGGAAAAAAATATTTTAAAACTTTCAATTAGTTTTTAATAATATTTTATTTCTGTAATACCATACAAAATGTATAATAATTATTGTAAAAATGGAATGCAGATTAACATTTTCATTCATATATTTTTGATAAAATTAAATAAATTAAAGTTTGTTTATAATAAAATGTCTTTGTTACACTTGGACTAAAGAACAAACTACAAGGGATATATGCCTCTTAATTGCTTTCTAACCGAGATACAATGTGTTAAAAAATACAAACCCTCTATTCAGTAAAACATTATTAATCTTGTATAGCTATGAAAAGAAAAGAAAAATTATGTTTTTTATTATTAAATTATTAGTTTAAAAGAAAAGATGCCAAGTTTATTTACAAATAGTGAATATGCAGCTGTTTATTTAATTTATGGTTTCTGAAAACTCACATGCAGCGATTAAAGAATATTGGCGACATTTTTTTGCGAGAAGGATTCCAAGTACTAGAGTTTTTGAAGAAGCGCATTGCAAATTTTGAGAACTTGGTTTAAAGTCCCATAGTGTGTAAGATCGAGCCCATAATCAAAACAAAATCAATTTTTCAGTGTTTCAATGCCGACAGAGAAATAAGTTCACGTGAAGCAATAAGCTACAACTGAAATTCCGTTAGTATAGAACATTTTATTCGATTTAATAAAAGATATGATAAAAATTATTTTTGTTGCAACTTTTAACAACCTGTATCTCTAGGAAGTGAGAAAGAGGCATATATCCCGGGTGGTTTTAAGTCCGAACGACGACGGCCAGAATCTAATGTTAAAATTTTCAATGTTAAAACTGCGATACCCTGTATATTTACTGATGATGATACAGTATGGTAAAACAATTGTTAAAGTACAATGTTATTAAATATAATTTTGAAACCTTATAAAATTGTGTTTTACTGATGTTAAAAATAAGACAAATAAAATTGTATTTTACCTATATTTTGCTTCATCACAAAATCATTGCTACGGCGTTGTTTTCTAACGTAACGGAACACCGTCACGTAACATCGCCTTTCAACAAAGTTCTGCACTTTATTGCGAGGTGATTTACAAGGGAAAAAATGCTGCAACATCACATTGCAAGATTTCTTTGAAATCTAAAAATCCTGTTTGCGACACTTTGCGACGTTATGTTACGGCAAAATGTTGCAAGTGTGTACGCACTATAATAATGTTAAGGCTTTCAAAGAAAAACGAATATAAAAACGCATAATATCAAAAATATAAAATCAATAAAAAGTTTATGAAACTTTACTCATTATATTTTTTTTATATTAACAGCAAAAAGGCAAGCTAATTTATTTTACAAATAAAGAATTTTTTACTTGAAATAATTAATATGTATTGCAGGGAGTATATTTAGTAGGATATGGAGTACAATCATCCGGTTGGCAAATGCGTTTCCCCTCGACGGAAGATACAATCCTTAAAAATTACAGCGCCAACAGTACCATACGAAACGTGCTAAAAACATCCGATGAATTTTTAAATGATATTTACGATGAAAGTATCAGACACCAAAAATATCAAGTAAATATTTACACGTAT
Organism: Tachinus sp. AB-2021; assembly: GCA_030264575.1. Classification (NCBI taxonomy): domain Eukaryota; kingdom Metazoa; phylum Arthropoda; class Insecta; order Coleoptera; family Staphylinidae; genus Tachinus; species Tachinus sp. AB-2021. The sequence goes on along the minus strand of JARJEC010093565.1, from coordinate 16,039 downwards.
ATAAAACGTTTCTAATAATTTTGGTATAAGTATAATTACAGAATATTAAACAGTTACATATTCAAAACGGCGTTATTTTTTGCAATGGAAAAGGATTTTAACAACCCTACATCAATTTTATTGGATTGGTCGCCGCAAACATTATCAGTTCATATATTAAAAATACTAGATGGTTTAGTAAATTCCTTGCGTTTACAGCGACTTCCTAATTATTTCTTCTCAGGCGCAAACTTACTAGCAAATCCGGGTCATTTATGCGAAGATGATTATGTCTACGAATCGAAAAGAGTACTCGCTTTAATAATCAAACTATTCGAACAGAGTCTCGTTCCAACTGAAGGAAACGAAGATTTCGACAGGATGATTTTAGCTCAAGACCTAGAAATGTTATTATTGTGTAGATGGAAAGAGCTAATCGACAGCTTATTACCGCCGAAGTCGACACGCGGAAGACGGTTCTGTTTTGCAGGTAAATTGCTTAATGTAAATAAATTGGGAACAATTACAGCGCTTAATTGTAGGCACGAAAACGAGGAGGGAAGTGGCCTACACGCAATACACCGGTAGGCAATTAGAATATATTGCTCTGGTCTTGAAAGCTGCGCTGAATGTCAAAAAGAATATGATACAGGTGAGGCTTAATTAAATGGAAATTGAATTGTCAGAAGCCGTTTAATTCCATTGATTACTGTACACTTCGGTAAATAGAGATTATCCCGGAGGGATCCACAATTTCCTTGATTATTAAGTAAAATTGATGCAGTTCTATAAGAAGCATTACGACTGATGCTATCCAATCTGTTTATTTTTTAATAATTAATTCATTTCTCGTGTATTTAATTGCGGTCCATTTATAAAAATAAATCAAACATTAATAATTGAATTTTTTTAGGAACTTGATGAAACATGGGGTGATTATCCGCCCAAAATAATTACTCCAGACGAAAACGCGACTGAAGATATAGTTTATATTCTCATTACTATAATCAATCAAGCTAAAACTCATTTTCTTATGAATAATCCAAACAATGCCAAATTCAAACAAAAACTAGCAGCCCAATTTGATCCAACAATATTAAAGCTTGTTGATTTGGTAAGGAAAAGTAATGAAAACGCCAATGATGATTTAGACTTAGTTAAAATAACTCTCAAATGGTTGTATAAGGCTTTGGATCAAAATAAGCGCCTTCTTGCCCCAATATTAAGACCATATTTAAATATACTTTTTATTTCATCGCATGGAAATTCATGGTTTTTAGAAAGCATTAAAAAGCGCATGGAAAATGATGAAATTGTGGCTTTGGGTGCATTTGCAGCATTGGTAAATAAAATTGCAATTACTCCAGCTCAAGGCTTAATAGATTCTGTTAATAAAAATTGGATTTGGGCTAAAGATATGCTTGATATTATTAATAAAGAAAATCTTAGATTAATATTTGCTGGAGGTAGAAATAAAATTGGTAGGCATGTTATGTCGGTACCCAAAAATGATAAGAGTGTCAAAAAACGTTGGTCGGTGCGGGGTGCAGATGATGAAGTTAATTTTGCCACATTACCCAGAAGAAGCTATTTTTGTACTATTTTGAATACCGGTTAGTAATAATACATACATTTTTAAATAAAAATAATTGATCATTTTCCAGGTATGAATGGAAGTGAAAACAAAATTCCTTGGCATTGCATTCTAAGAGATAATAGCCCAATGACTAAAATATTTGAGTATGTTCATAGAAATGGCGATCATAGATGTAGCGGGGACATTGTTCAAACATTATTGTCAATGCATAAATTAAATGTACGTACATACCTACATCATAATTCTTTTAAACTTAACACTTTTGCTAATTACCGACAGAAGAGATAAACGTTTTTTTTAAATCTTGCCGAAAGTTTAAAAATTTACTGAAAGTTGAATTATTAGACTTTTTCAACTACAAGCACATAAAAAAGAGACACAAAACCTACGGTTACTCTTTTTATCCATATTTATTATTTTTAAATTATATTAAATTGCAATTGTTGCACCAATTTATCAATCAAAAATATCGTAATAAATTGATGGAATTGTTGTTCAAGTTATTTGAAATAAAATGATTCGTTAAACTAAAATTAAAAATGTAATATTTTTTAATTTAAAAATACTGTAAATTAATAAAAAATCTTAACACAACAGGCAACTATACCAAATAAAATGTTTTAAAATAATTTAATTCTCTAAACTAAAATTAAGAAACTAAATTATTTAAATAATTTGAAAAATACTCTTTATATTACAATAGGTTCTCTAAAGTACCTCCATTTTGCGCCAAAAAATAACCCAACCGGTCATAAAATTATAAACAAACGTTTAGGATACAAAGAGTAATTCTACAAAATTGACCCTTATATTTACTTTTAACTCGTTCAGATTATTGTCCATTTTATTGTCCATATAATTTAGATTTAACGTATCATCATAAAAAATGTAAGTTGGCCCCTTACATTTTTTATGATGATACGTTAAATCTAAATTATCTAGCGATCTCGCTGGCCAGCAAATTGTACCGCTATTCGATATAATTCTTTGGGGGAATATGTTGTGTAAATAGTCCATTACTATTCTAGAGTTATGAGTAGAACAGCTATCTTGCTAGTACCAAATATTATCATATTATCAAAATTGTTGGTTCGATTTCTTAGTGCAAGTATAATTTGATTTTGCAGAAGATTCAAATAAGTTGCTGCCCTCAAATTTCCATCGATAAAAAAGGCCCAATGATATGATTACTATAAATACCGGCCCATTCATTGTCCTTTTCAAGATACTCTGTCTTTAAATTTAATTGTCGATATTTATGTTCAATAGACCAATAACGAAGAATAGACGCAATACGTTTGCCATGTAACCGAAACGTGGATTCGTCAGTAAACACAATGTTTTCCATAAAATTGTTATCTGAATTAGCACGTTCTATTACTGTCTCACATCTACAAAAGTGGTCTTCAGGGAAAATTTCTTGTTGGGTTTATTATTTAGAGGAATGATATTTATGATTTTTTAGAATCTTGTGAACTAGTCCCCACACTAATGTTAGACGTTAGCCATGCTATGTATTTTCACCCTATTGCGGCAAAAGATATCGTTAATACAATAACAATGATGCCAAATTTAAAATCTACAGGAGATGACAAAACTTGTAGAAATTTGTTTAAATTTTTAAATACACCTTGTCGGATATTATTGCAGATCTCATTAATACATCTGTATTAAACGGTATCTTTCCAGATTTATTAAAAATAGAAAAAAAAATTAATACCTTTATATAAAAAGGTGATGTAAAACTTGTTGAAATTTACAGACCTATTACTTTATCTCTCAAATCTCTCAAAAATATTGGAGAAGAACATTATTGACTGTATTCTAAATTATTTTACAAAATATAAGCTGATAACACCTTATAAGCATGGATTTTTACCGGACAGATCTACTGAGTCTGCACTTACGGACCTTGTACAAAATGTACATAAAGCAATAAATAATGGAATGTACGTTAGTACATTTCTTTCACCTTTCAAATGCTTCTGACAGTGTTAACATCGGTTTTTTGTTAAAGAAATAGTTATAAGAGGGCTCTTAAAGAAATTGGTAGGTTCCTACCTTAACAATAGACCTATTTATGTCAATTAAAATGGAAAAGTCAAAACAATATATAAATTGATCAAGGCTCTGTTATTAGACCTTTTTTGTTTATACTGTTTTGTAATGATCTTCCATTATTCATTAAAAACGGTATTGTTATTATATACGAAGATTATGTATCAATTAATATACTGGCAAACAGTCTATTAGAGTTAATAGTAAAAATAAATTTGGTAATAAACGAGTTCTCTGTTTGGTGTAAAAAATATCTCATAATTAATCTTGAAAAATCTATAAGTGTATTCTTTAAAAATAAATCTGGAAATGATATACTAAATTGTGACAATATAAATGTAAGCTCAAATGCCAACATTCTTAGAGTTACAATCGACATCTTTCTTATTTGGGCGCCAAATATTGACGCGATATGCAAGAAACTAGCAAAGGCTACATTTGTATAATACGAATTTTCTTCAACATGAAATCCGCAGATTCGTGCCGTGATATCTTTAAAACGAAAAACATCCTAACTGTATGTTTTCTGTATATATATACAAAATCGCCATATATGTTTTTAAAAATAATAAAAAGATTTCCAGGAAAAATTGTATTTAAAAAAATTAAAGTCATATCTTGTAAGCAATACTTTTTACTACATAAAAGAATTTTACGAGCCGGTAATGCATGGTTTGCATGTTTTATGTAAATTTTCTGTATTTATTTTCATTATTGTATGCATTAACTGACAAACTATTATTTTTTATGTTTTGCATATTTGCAATTTATATGTATGTATTTACTGTTAAATATTATTTTTTGCCAGTTTTATTTTATTTTATTTTCTTCTGCAAAAAAGAAGTCGGCAAATAATCAAAAAAAAAACGGTAAAAACACAAGTTATTGTTTCAATCCCGCAGTCTGCATGAGTATAATAGAACTAGCGCCTGACGGCTTCGCTGGTGGGGACGCTTGGTCTATGTTTGGAAATCCCGCGAACAAACGGTATTGTATTATGAATACAAAACGTAAATTTGTTTGTCAGAGTACTATGTACTGCATACTTCAGAAGTGTTTTTGTACCTCTCACGGTAATTTTAGGAATAATACTACTTTGCCTTTTGGACACTTATTTTAGTTTTGGTGGAGTACATTCAAATTCCGTTTCAAATATTATTAAATTTGTATGGTAAAAAACTGTTAAATTGGTAAATCATAGTCAGTATTGATAACTTGACGTCGCGTTGCAACGACCTCGTGGGTCTCTTTATCAAAATTATAAAAATTTAATTATTTAATTATCTGAAATTTGGCTAGAATTATTAATTTATTTTAAGTAAAATAATATATACTTTACGGGTACAATCATTCCAGCCATTAGCTAATAGGTCTTGGCTGTAATGATTGACACGTATTAATATACTATTTTTAAATATAGACGTTTAGTTAATTTATATGAACTAAGTGATGTATTGTGACTATAACATTAAAAGTATATATTTTTCGTATTGACGGTAATTAGCAAATTTTGTTTTTTTTGCATTTGTACAATTATTTTTTAAAACATGATTGTTTACAGCTGATAGTACTTGCTAACTAATTACAAGTGATAAGTTGACCAAGAAATTAATAAAATATCATTAACTGAATAGTAAAAAATAAATAATATATTTTCCTTATAGGTACTCCAAGACATTACGAGTATACTTCCAGAAGAAGATCGTGTCCAGTTATTAGAACTGATTCAAAAGCTCTCTAATGATAAAAAGAAAAGTACAGTAAAAAGAAAAGCTCAAACCTTGCCAAATTATAATAAATTCGCAACCTTGCCTTCTACCTATACCTTAGAAAGTTATCAGAAATATACTCCAAAAGAGGAAAGCGCAGGAGTAAAATTACATGGTAAAACATTTCAAAGCAAGAAAGACGAGTTGCTTATGAATAAATTGGATTTAAACAAAACTAGTTTGATTAAAAGTTGCAGAGATGCTAGATTTAGAGACGATTCAAGTGTGAGCTATGATAATGGTAGCATCAAGACATTACTTAGGAGCAAAGAATCTTTTAGAAGTTAGATTATTGTTTTAACAATAATATTTCTATAGTATGCACTTTCTAAAGCAAGTAATGTTAACATTTTAATTGCAAATTTAGCAAAAATATCGAAAAAATGTTGTTTGAGTATAAATTCTTAATGATTAAAAGACCAATTTAATATTTTTGGAAGAGCAAAACAGGGTGTGTTTTAGATTTTATTTTTCATGCCAAAAATATACAATTTTAACTTTTAGAAATATCAAAAAAATTAATTATATTATGACGTTCGAGTAGAAACATCTTAATATTCTTATATGAAAGTTTTGTTTAAATATAAATTAATATACCGGGTGACAACCGAAACAGGTACGCGCTCATATTTTTTTCTTACGATTATTTCTTTATGAAATTTTCATGGATTAAAAAACGTCATAAGACCCTACTTTACTGCTAAAAATTTAAAAATTTAAATTTTTGATCTAACCTAAAATATCACCACATTTTTTCAAATACGCGGCATTGTTTAACAAATTTTTATTTGTTGGTCTATATTACGTATAAATCCTAATTTTCAAAAGATTTGGCAACATAACTTTATTTTTAAACATTTTTTATATAAAGAATATAACTTTTTTAATACTTGTTTAAAATAAATATATTTGGTGCATTTATAACAAAAAAAAATCAATTTTAATGTGAAGCCATGGTACCAAGGGAGTTGCATTTGGTAAAAGTAACCTGCAACCTAAATACTATTTATGTCATATGTATTTAGATGTAACTATAAGATATTAAAAAATCATTATTTTTTTAAATGAGGTTATTTTATCAAAATTTCTAAAAATTTGTATTTATACGTAAAATCTACTAGCAAATCCAAAATTGCTAAAATATACCGGGTATCCCATTAAAAAAAACAAAATTGATGTTATTTCCGGTTAAACAAAAAATGATATTTTAGAAATTCTTAGCGGCAATTTATAGCTCTGTGATGTATTGTAACCCATAAAAATTTTATTAAAAATAGTCATAAATAAAAAGATCAGGTTGCGTACCTGTTTCAGTTTTTACCCGGTATACAGTTTCTGTTTTTTGCCCTGACAAAAACTTACATTAAACCGTGTCTAGGTTATTTTTTATGTCAACCAACAATGTTTTTTCAAAATATGTGTTATTTTATTTATCTTTACGAATATAATTTGCGGTAATTTTTGTCATTTAGACTGAGATTTGAATTTACTGCATTGCTAAAATAAAGCTTTTTCGTGGTACTGTATTACGATTAAAGTTATACTGTATATATAACTAAAAGTAATGTAATACTTAAAATTAATGTGAATAATATTTAAAATTCAAACTTGAATGGTCAAATTTGCAATGTTTTTTAGTATTAACGCACGTTTTTGGTGATTAAATGTGTATCTTATAGTCCAGCTTTTAATTACCCAGCTAACAATATCGGCGAAGTTATGACGAATTTCCAGCGTGTAATATACATTATATACTTTTTAATCACACATACGTCGGCTAAAAATGGATATTAAAAATAATTGAAAAGTTTTAATCAACTGGGCTTCAAACATTTTTAAATTTAAACTAAAAAATAAATGAAATATTTCTACGTCTAAAATTAGATCTGTGGGTTATAACTAGTATGTTTTGTCTACGTATATTTATTTTATAAATAAAATAAAAAATCTACTCTGATACAAAATAACACAATTTTAGTAATATTTGCAACACCATTCATATTTGAGCTATTTATTTGTTCAAACACAAATCACTCTTGGTTTCAAACACTACATTACATGTAAATCATAGTCTCCTCCAATTGTAAAATGAAATAAGCATGTTGAACGTAGATTGTGTTTTCAAATTTGTGGTTGCATTAATGTTTTAATATTATCCGTCCTTAAATGTCTTCGTATTTTGTCTACTATAAGTATATAACACTTGTAATCAAGTTTGTATCAAAGATTAGTTGTATTATTTTTATATATTAGTATTAAATGTTGATAGAATCAAAACAAAAATTATTTTTAATTCCTATTCGCAGCATCATCACCAGTAGTGTGCCAACAGTAAGTATTCTTTATCCGATACTGCGGGAAATAGAATCAACGGTACTATAATAATTAAAGCTAGGAATGATACGCAAACAAAAAGTTAAAAATATGCGCTTAAATATATATATATATATATATATATATATATATATGCACAAAATGTTGTCAAAATATGCATCTAATATGCACAAAATTCCAAAATATTTACTAAATATTTACGAAATTTAGCCAAAATATGCAGTAAATATAAAATTTTTGTAAAAAGTAAAAACATAATAGAACAATATGCCGACATAATATGGTAGCATATATTATATGCTTAATATAACATGTTTTTGAAATTATAAATTTATTTAAAAATGTTTCTGATAAAATCCCTAGAATAAAAACGGTTAAAAATATAAAAGTTTACTTTGTAGTAGGACCAAAATATTTTAAGAACATAACAAAATAAACAATTAGATAAATAAATGCTTCAAACAAAAAATATGAGTATTGTAATAAAAATAACAATTAAAACATACACTAATTAAACTAAAATTGTCTATATTTTATTAATTAGCAGACTGTAACAATAACCAGCTGTTTTTTCTAAATTATCAATTAACATGATGCGATTACTCAATGTAAAATATGTAGAAAAGCTTATTTCTACAGATAATGTAATAAGTGTATTTGAATTTGCATGAAGTTGAAAAATTTATTTTAAAAAAATTCATTGTTGTTCCTTTCTAACAAACTGATTTTTCTTATTGTAACGATGGTTATTTTTTGTAAGGAAAACGGCTCACAAGACTTGTATATTTTTTATTTTATTACTATCTTAAGGTGAATTACGACAATCTTTACAGTTTCTAAGGGGTTCCCCGGCAAGGGACGAGGGTCTAACTGTGGGACCGCCTCTGCTCAGTACGGTAGTTTACTTTTCCACAATTATTAGTCTTTGCTCAAAGCGGGGTACGCGGCAGATCTGATTCTCAACAACCAACAGATCGCAAATAATCCATTAAATATTTTACGCACTTTGTTTTAAATAAAGAAATATTTAAATTAATTTTAAAAATAATAAATTTTAAATTTCAAATCAATATTATTATAGATATAGATTGGTGGTTTGGAAGTCACTTATAAGCTGTTGGTCCTATCAAAACCCCGCTTACGGCTTATCGACTTACTTAGGGGCAATGATGTAAAACATAAAAAAACAACTAATCAATAATAAAAAAAGCAATTCACTAAAATATAGAATTTTATGCTAGATAAAAATATACAATATTATAAATATTTTATAATTAAATTATACAAATGAAATAAAAATTTGCAAATATTATTCGTAATTCGTATTATTATGTAATGATTATATTTTGCGAAACCCCACAAGTTATCACTCCACTATTTTTAATAATATAGCAAATATATTTATTTATTTAATTTATTATTTTAATAATTATTGCTTTCTCCATTATCTTTATTGGATATTAAAATAATACAATTATTTGCAATGTAGTATGTATTATTTATTAACTTTTCGTGCATATTAGTTAACTTTATATCAGTAAAAATGCTACAGTCTCTTTGCAAAAATAAGTTAATTCCGCACATTTTTCGTGTTTCTCAAGTGTGTGCAGCAATTTTATATCTGTTTTAAGAAGTTTTGTTTTTTTATTGTCATCATAATCTTAACTTTTTCTGTTTTTTGCGTTTTTTTTAACTATATGGTTTAAATAAATACTAATTTACACGGACAGAGCAGGTAGAGATACTACCCAATAATTCTATTGTATAATAATTGGTGAGAGGGTCACTATAATAAAAAATACTGAAACAATAGTTTTGACTTAATGTTAATGTTAATGCAAATTGAAACTCAAATATTAACATAATTTAAACATTAATTAATTTTTTATTTCGTTCATTGGATACCCAGATATACACAGAACAAACATATATAAAAATTATAATATGTTATTAACATATTTCACACCTTATTTCAATTTACAAATTGCAACTCTTTAAAACTTCAGATGTGGCAAATAGCATTGCTGCCCCGAGGTCTTCATATGTTTTTGACACAAAATACACATATGATGATACTGATAAAAAATTGTAGATCCGACCAGAATTTCTACTGAAAATTTAATTTGTTGATTATTAAATGAAATAAATTTTAATTTCAATTTTAAATAATAATAGTATATAATTTATTTTATAGAATTTTAATATATTTGTCTTGTAGCAAGTTATTTATTATTATATTAGTATCAAATTAGGCACCCCCTTGTCGGGGTGCCCTTGTGCGGCATACACCCGAAACACGTAGTTACGGCGGGCCTACAACTCTGGCCTACAACTCTAGAACCTAAAACTAATAATTTAGCTGAAAAATAAGTTCAATGCGTTGAAAGAACAAAATATAAACAACATATTCAATCTAATGGTACTTATTCTGTTATTGGGCAGCACATTCTGTTCGAGAAAATTATGCTTAGACAAAAAATACAATTTTATTCAATTTCAAGACACTACAAAATTACAATTGTTTTATTATAACATTTATTATTATTTGTATGAATAAAAATTATATATTACATGTACTCTAGTTTGTGTAAAAATATGTTGAAATGTAAACTACGTATTCGGCCAAAACGCGGTTGATTTAATTGCCGTAACTAATTACTAACTCATTTTTTTGTCAAAACCAACCGTCTTATTTTTGAAAAAGGAGTAAATATTCATAATCCGTTTTAAGATTTTAATTAAATTGAATAATGCACAAGTTATCTTGGCAGAATTGTACATGTATTATCCCTATACTAATCAAACTTGCAAATTCCTCTTAATATAGTAAACGTTTTTGGAAACTCCGTTGCCCTTCCTTAGAACTACTATGGTACAACATATATTAGGGACAAATAAGACAATATACAGACAAACAGATTAAAACAATTACTAACGTCGGTGACATCGTTTGATTTTTCTTAATTGTTTAAAATTTTTAATTATTAAAATTTGTACCGGTATTTGATAAAATTATACAAATATGCACTAAATATTCACCGATATGCAAATTTTATTGAAATCTGCTTGAAAACTGTGGGGCATTTTAAAGATGACATTAATAGTAAAAGGATCCAAGAAATAAATATAAATTATGATAAGTAAATGCTAACCATTATACTTTTAATGCAAAATAAAGAATTAAACGATGATGACATCTAAACATTTCCTATAAATTTTGTAAAATATTTTGAACGGTACGCACACATTTTACAAGTTGGAACGTATTGTAAACTCTAGCTTTATAATACTTTTAAAACAAAATCTTGTTTGTTCTACCGTCTATAGTGAGAAGAGGTGAGGCAATTTCAATTATAGGTCTTTAATTTTTTTAAATTAAAATATTAATTTGTAATTTTAACAATTTTTATATACTGAGGTACAAAAAAAAGTACATTCAATACAAGTCTGAAATGGAATTTTTGTTTGCACCTAACATCGCAAATAATTATTTAACTGCATCATATAAATACGGTTTAATATTAAGTAAGTTCTATAAATATTAAAGTAACAATAGATTTTATTAATACGGCGCTTTTATACCGGATTATCTTAACATGAGCGCCGTAATCAAACCGTAAGTTCATATTTGCAATTACAAGCGTTGCCCAATTTAAGCCACAAATCTACTTCTATTCAGAACTTAAACCTAAATGCATGAGCCAATTTCAAACATAAACCTAGCTATATTCTAATGACATAAAATCGGATATTTGGGAATTTCAATCTTCCGAATTATAAGTAGTCTTCAATTATTAAAGTTGTATATTTTTAATAAAATAGTAATCGAAATTAATTAATTTATAAAGAATAAATTCTTTAAGTAGTAAATATTTTTTTTATAAGTTTGTGGTAGGATTAGAGACAAATATCCGATTCAAGTATAAATCAAACCAAATTTATTCGTTGTAGATATAACGGTTTTAAAACACAAACAAGATATCGATAGCTCGTATACATTTCATGATGTTAAAACTAATACGATGCGATGCTACTATGAATTTGAACCGATACAAAAACTATTCTAGTTAAAATTTGAAAATGGTTAATTCATCTTGCTTACATTTTGTTTAGTTAAGTTTATGAATTATACATTTTTATGTTTAAAATTATTTTCAAAGTTAATAAGTGTATTTATTTATTAGAACTTACGTTAATGATAGTTTTCTTATTTTATACTTTTTACATCTAGTTTAAACTGCTAAACAATAATGTTATATTACTAGGAGTTGATTGCTGCAAAGACACTTTCATATCCGAGTGTAATATTGTCAGAAACATAACCTTTTACTGGTAACAAAAATGTCTTTTTGTTGACTTTCGGTTCTAAAAATGGCTACTTCTACCTACTACGATTTTTCGTTGACATTTTAATAAATTTAGTGCCGCTATTAGTGATTCTTGGTATATACAAATATTTTGTTACTAGTAGCAAAATGTAAAATGTTATTTTATTAAAATATATAAATTTGACTAAAAAAGGTTTGAAGAAAAAAAATCAAATGTTAATTTTGTAAATCACTAGCCTGGTGATAAGAATAAATTTCTCTCATTTAGTAATTTACTTAATTTGTCAAAACTTGATTTTAACAAATATATAAACCAACCAGCAGCCTCTGAAAATAATTGGTTTAATTTGCGGAGTATGAAGAAAACACTTGTACTCACGAATAAAGCTTGCAATGGAATGCATTGCAATAGAGTAAAATCATTAAAATTAGTAACAGATAATAATGCAAAATGAAATAATTCCCAGTAAAAACAAATTTGAAAAAATACTGCTTTAGTACAGCTACTTTATCAATTTAAACTTGTAATTTAATTTCTTTCGAAACAATATTTTTGGTTTCATGGTTTTTATTGCAGCTTCAGTAGTTCCGTGCAATTTTTAAACTTGATCTTTTGTAGTTTTCTAAACATAACCACTGAAACAATGGAGAGATATACATCAGAAAAGAAAAAAATGTTTATTATACCATTCGCGCACATATAATTGCTCTGAATTCCCAAACATAATCTCGGCCAGTTATATATATATATATATATTTTTTTTTTCCATCTCATACCCACAGTTACGAAAGACAAAGAATAAAAAACTAAAATGTTTGCTACCAATTTATATAATGTAAAAGCACATTTGCTTATTGATTATTTAAGGGTTTTCTCTTACAAGATAAAATATTTGCAGAGAGATTTTTTTAGTTTGAAAGTTAACAAACTTTTTTACTTTGCGTTAATATTTAAATTCACGTTCCGGTTGTTTTATTTTTCGCTCGGCTTTATAAGACGTATGAAATGATTTCTGGATATGTTATGTTTCTACTTCATTAAAACAAAATTATTTACATGTTGTTTTGCTAGGATTATTGCGTACGACCCGTTTCATAAATAAAGACAAGGTTGGGTTATGTGGGACAAGCCAAAAACAGGAAATGAAACTTACAGTTTTGTTGGCAAAATCGTACAATTTAAGCTCTACTCTGAAGGCACATTTCACGATTATTTTATTAAAATGTTGAACGCAGAAGCTCACGCACAGATGTGCGAATTTTGACGTAAACTATTATATCTGTAACTCAACTTTAAGTTTTATGGTATGAATTAAGGGTTGGTTGCGTAATTATTATCGAATTATATCTATATATAATTCTTTCATACATATAAAGCTTTCATAATCTTTAAAATAAAATTAAGTGCAATAAGTTTATTTAAAACTTTATATATATATATATATATATATATATATATATATATATAAAAATTGTACTATATATATATATATATATATATATATATAGTACAATTTTTGATTGTTTTGAATATACATACAAATAATGTACAAAAAGAATTATGTATATAATGCTCTAAATTATACTTTGATGCCTGAGAATTAACGTCGTTTATAGTCAACAGGGCAGCATTCTACAAACTTTCTAAATTAATTATAAAATTGACAAAAATCAAATACAAAAATAAAGATTTATTCCATAGCTTGATTCTTTATTACTATTGGATAAAATTAAACTAATACTGATTTTGTTTTTATATGTTAGAAATAGAAGAAGATATACCATTTGATGGTATAAAGCATAATATAAAAACGAATACAAACATAATAATTGGCGTTTCCACAAAAACGAACTAAAAGTAAGTGAAAATGTATTGTTGATTTATATTGAGAAAATTCAAATCAATTAAATCTTCAATACTATGTTAAAATCGATACTGGACATTTAAATATAATTAATTGTTCTGTTTCTTGTTTGATTTTAATTGTTTATTTTTGGCAAATTCAAATTTGTAAATAAATTAAAAATATATTTATATTTGTCTATATTTTGTAATAATTCATTACTTCGATTGTCCAGATGAAGTAATAAATTATTACGAAATATAAAAATATATAAATATATTTTTAATTTATTTACAAGTTTAAATAAAATTTATAAAGTTACTTAAATAAAAGATTTGTAGTATGTCTTTAAATAAGTCAAAAGTTTTTAACGGGGAATTAATTAAATCAGTACATGAGAAGAATGATAATTTTTGCAGTTTTTTATAATTAACATAAAATCGCTTTGCCTGAAATATAATAAAATATATTTAAATATTTTTGAATGCTAAGCAATATTTTAAAAATGTAGGAAAATTATGAAAAATGATGATAACATTTTATTTAAATATTGAATAATAATACCAAGAAATGTTGCTTCAAGAAAATATTTGAGTTTTAAAATATTCAGAGATATATACTAACTGTGTCAAAACAAAAATTGCGGATAATTGATTTATTTTGTATAATTGAAAAAGAATTGTCGGTGCTCTGCAACAAATGCAAAAAAATCAAAGATATTAAATGTGTCCTACCTCCATTTTATATCACAAATGACTTCTCTTCTTCAATTAGCTTTATTTAAACTTGCATTAGTTCAAAGTGGAATTCCAAGGGTCTCAAAGCTCTACCACGTTACTGCATTTTTTAAAACATTTTTGATGTATATACGTATTTCATAAGTAACACTGCCATTTTTTCTGTTTTTTTGTCTCTACTGTAAGATTTATATTTTGTCAGTTAAGCGGGACTCTTCGATATTTGTTTTTTTTATTATTGTAGTTCACTAAGATCATTTACAAGTCATATTATATTAATTGTAACAAATTTAATATGTAATGCGATTCTCACTACTAAACAACTTATATACGGGATATAATACAGACACGTGTTTAAAGGTATGCATCTCTTATTAGTGTACCTTGCAACATGCTAAGCCAAAGTGGTAAGAATTGTAATTCTTATATATTTTCTCAGTGACAGGAATAACCATATACTTAACTACAAAATTATACTTTTGAGAAAAACAATAAATACCGTTTAGTGGAAAAAGTATACAAGTCAAGAAAATTAGATGTACGAAAGGGTACAGTTGATACTGTTTTCTAAGTAGTATTAACAAATAGATTTAGTTACTATTACAAACAGCTTTAGTATTAAAAAATATGTTTTGGAGTTATACTGTTTTTATTCAAATTTGCTTAAACTTAATAGAAAGACACCAAATCGTGTAATATTGTAAAACTGTGTTAAGAATTACCTTCAATTTTCTTATTCTTTGTTGGTTGTTTCTCAAGACGTAATATGATAATAAGATTAATTTTTTTGTCTATGTACAGCATTATTTTTTATATCATTAAGTTTTCTTGGTCCATTAAGCAATACTGAGTTCACTTAAGCATGATAGCCTATTTATTAGGCCCTCGCATTGGGCTATATTTAAGTAAGATTTTGGCTATTTCGTTTACAAACTGTTAATTTTGAAATCATACTATTTTTCACTCGACAAAACAATTGCATTTATTGAACAGTTTAGTTGCTTTTTAAAATATATGAAATATGAAATGTTATTTCTTATAATATCGAAATTAATAAGAAAAAAATTATTTAAGATGTGCACATAGCTAAATGACATTTTTGGTGATTAGCTGAATAAAACCATAATTACTGATCGACAGCTTAAGATAGTGATAGTGATAGATATAGTAAAAAGTAGGGTAGTAAGACCATTTGATGAAAAATCAAACTATTGTTTGCCTATATTGTCGTAAAAATTGCAGGTATCCAAAACTTATCAGAATATGTCGTAAACCCTATTGTTTGACAAAGAAAATGTCTAAAGTTTGTCAGTTGATCGATTGATCTTTAAAATCAATCAGTGTACTATGGTTACTATGATCAGGTAAGTAGTTATTTATAATATATATATAT
>JARJEC010093561.1:0-14028 GCA_030264575.1 Tachinus sp. AB-2021 | reverse complement strand
TGGAATAAAAAGTGTGTTATTTTAGTGTTTGAAATTATACTCTTTATCGAGAGTTCCCTTATTATTTTTATAAACGCAAGGTGGATTTTATAATGGTTTAATTGGGATTTTTTTTTAATAAAATTACTATTTCGTACGAGGCTGCTAGTTATAAATCGCGTGGTCGGAGGCCGTTTGGCTACTGAATTTTAAAAATAATTAATTGTTTGTAATTTTTATGTTGCAAACTGTAATGTCTTCTGTTAAATTTTATTTCGTAGTTTATCAACGTTTTAAATACATTTTGAAGGTTCTAAAAGAAAAAAAAATTACAAAAAAATTATAGATTTTAGAAGAGAAATAACAAAAATTTGCATTTAAAGTAAATTTTCTCTGGAATATTGCAGTTTTAATGACATTTTTACTAAAGGTTCCGTATTTTAAAATTAATTTACACATTTCAAAATATCGCCCGTTTTTTATGACTTCTATATAAAAAAGCGCGAGTTTTTGTAGATTTTTTTATTGAATGACGCGTTGGAACGAAAGAAAGATATCATCTTCACCTTGGCAATCATCGCAAACCTGAACAGCATGTTTGCACAGAAAACACAACCTATATTACTGACAGTGACAAACAATTCATGAGTGACACTGACAATATGTAGCATCAAAATGCACAGCCTCCTATGAAAAATAAATTTCGATGTTTCAAATCAAGCGTTATGCGACGGCTAGCCCTTCTCTTATGATAATTGGTGTATTTTCTATTAAAGATTGCAAAATAATTGTATTCATTTAAGTTTTATTTTAGCAGATGATAATAAGGTTGCCACCTCAGGCTTAAGTCTCACCTGAAGACGATGACAAAAAATGGCTCGCTCGGAAAAAAAAGAGGCCAAGAAAAAGTCTCGCCGTCCGAAGACAATGCCAAAGGTCTTGCCTAAAGACAATAACCAATAAAACAAGAAATAGCATAATAATTCAAGTTTGTATCCACAACCCGAAAGTAATAATTAAACCCGAGGCCCGACCATCATATATTATCGCCACGTACGATGTTCCTGCAAGTATGTTGTGTCAGACGCGGAATGCCAAATGTCTCAATTAATTAGGTTAGGTTTGGATTTATTTAATTAAAGTGCTGATGTGTGGGTGGGGGCTTATGACTCGCGACTTATAACTCGCAACTCATGACCTACGATATGCATCTCGCAACCCGCATTCTACGATGCGCGACATATAACCCGCGTCTTGCAACTCACTACCAACGACTTGCAACTCCCGACCCCTCACCTGGGACCAGGTGACTATAGTAATAAATACTGGTGGGTCACCAAAGTCAAAATTATTAGTCCAATATGTATTACTATAGAAACCCACCAACCCGTCCGACCAGCTAATATATCATCCATTTTTTGGTTATTATCCCTACCTACGATGTTCCTACAAATATGTTGCACCCGACGATAAATGTCAAATGTCATTTAACTAGGTTAGGTTATGATTTATTTAACAAGTCCACACCTGCGCCCAAATTTATGTTATGCCTACCGGGTGGCGTTTTCAAGCGATGCGATTATTTTAATATTTTTGCAGACGCCTATGACAGTTATTATTACCATAGCAATACAGTACTGCATGTAACACAAACACCAGTCTTGAAGTAATCCGCCTAGATTTCAGTGGCATGCAAAATCCCACCGGTGAGACACATCGCTCGATCGTCAAACTTAACATGTACCACCGGTGGTACAAGTCGACATGAATCTAAAGAAACATAAGGCAATTGCCAAACGATGCAATACATTTACAGAAACATCAAAGGTGGAAATAATATTCAAACCAAAGTCAAAATTATTAGTTAAATATTTATTATTATAGAAACCAACCCATCCATCCGCCCAGCTAACACGTCATCCATTTTTTTGTTATTATTTCTACCTACGATATTTCTGCAAATATGTTGCAGCCGGCAAAAAATGTTAAATGTTATTTAATTGGGTTAGGTTAGAATTTATTAAAATAACATCTCGAAATTATAGTCCGGAGCAATATATTTAGAGAAACACCGCAAGCAAACATAATATAATATAATTGAATGGAGGATAAGCTTGGCAGTTGGTGGATCACTATAGTTAAAATTATTAGTCTATTATTTGATTACAATAGTGACCCACCCACTGGTCCAGCTATTTCGTCATTCATTTTTTAATATTATCCCCACCTACCATGTTCCTGCAAATATGTTGCACGAATGTCAAATGCCGTTTAATTAGATTAGGTTAGAATTTATTTAAACATCCGTCAATATCCGCTCGCAGCAATAAATTTGTAGAAACAACGCAAGTTGAGTAATATCCAATAATTGGATGACGCATAAGATGGGCGGGTAGGTGGGTCACCATAGTCATAGTGATTAGTGAAATAATTTATTAGTATAGTAACCCACCCACCCGCCCAGCTATTATGTCATTCTGTTGTTAGTTATTATTTTCAGCTGAAAATATGTTGCAATAGGCGATAAATGTCAAATGCCATTTGTTTGTTAGAATTTATTTAAATTACATGCTTCAATAATCGTCCGCAGCATTAAATTTGCAGAAACATCGAAAGTAGAGATACTATCCAATAATTGGATGACGCATAAGGTGGGCGGATGGGTGAGTGTCACCATAGTCATAGTTATTAGTTCAATAATTTATAACTATAGTGACCCGCCCACCCGCCTAGTTATTTGGTCATTCATATTTTTAATATTATCTCCACCTACTATGTTCCTGCAAATATGTTGCTCAAATGTCAAATGCCATTGAATTAGATTAGGTTAGAATATATTTAAATAACATGCGGCAATATCCGCCAGTAGCATTAAATTTGCAGAAACATCGTAAGTTGAGATAATATCCAATAATTGGATGACGTATAAGTAAGGCGAGTGGGTCGGTCACCATAGTCATAGTTATTAGTCCAATAATTTATTACTATAGTAAAGCACCCACCCGCCCAGCTACTACGTCATCCAGTTGTTGATTATTATTCCCACCTACAAACTTCCTGCAAATATGTTGCAATAGGCGATAAATGTCAAATGTCATTTAATTAGATTAGGTTAGGTTTGAATTTATTTAAATAATATCCGAAATTTACCAAAGCAATATATTTGCAAAAACATCACAGGTAGAGTTAATATTCAATAACGACGCATATAATGGGGGGGGGGTCAAAATTATTAGTCCACTATTTTATTACTATAGTGACCCACCCGACCGCCCAGCCAAACGTCGTCCATTTATTGGATGTTATTAAAACTTGGAATGTTTTTGCAAAAATATTGCATAACGTCAAATGTCATTTAATTAGGTTAGGTTAAAATTTATTTGAATATTATCCGGAAATTATCGGCCGGAGCAATATACTTGCAGAAATATTGTAAGTGGAGATAATATCCATTAATTGTATGACGCATAAACTGGACGAGAGGGAGGGGTCACCATAGTCAAAATTATTAGTATAAAAATATTGCATCAGGCGATTAATGTCAAATGTCATTCAATTAGGTTAGGTTGGGATTTATTTAACGCATTGGCTACTATAGGAAAAAAATCAAGAACCAATAGATGGCGCTTCTAAGATGTTCAAATGGAGATCAGTGTCGATCAGTATGAAGTGATCTGTAAGTAGTTTTAGAAAATAAATTCTTATTTTTATAATAAAAAAAAAATTAAAAAAAAGCCATTTCTATCACTACTAAATATGCATTAGGTTAGTTTTCTGACATATCACGAGGGTTTTGTTTTCCCCATTTGAGCAGTTCAAAATTTAATAGCAGAGGTGAGCTACTTTGCCGATTTTCTCCTATATCTGTAACAGGGACGGGGTTCCGATAATACAACTGTCAGAAATGAGCAAGTTAGGTTCGGAAATGCATAAATTCGAAAACAAATGCAATAGAACATGTACAATGGCAGACCCATATGAAGTTTAAAAAACATAGGTTATGTAACTGTCAAAAATATCAGAATAATAAATTCCGCAAAATATGCATTTTAATGGTGATATACAATTATGAATGTATAACTTTTTTTAATAAATAATTTAAGTTTAAATTAAAAGGTTTTTAATTAAATCAGTTTGTTACTTAAAAAAGAAAATGATGTATGAACAGGTCCATAGATAAGTAAGTGGTTGATGTGAACGGGTCCACAGATAAGTAAGTAGTTGATGTGAACGTGTCCGCAGTTAAGTAAGTATTTGTAGGTTATCTATGGATTTGACAGCAGATCGAAATGCCATCCCTGGTTTATTACAAATTAATCTTAATAAGCCTGGTGGGACGGGTTACGATAATACAAATGTAAGAAATAATCAAGTTACGTTCGGAAATGCATAAATTCGAAAAAAATGCAATTGAACATGCACAATGGCATACGCATATAAAGTTTGAAAAACATAGGTTATGTAGCTGTCAAAAATATCAGAATAATAAATTCCGCAAAATATGCATTTTAATGGTGAATAATTACTATATTTATATGCAATTATGAATGTATAACTTATATTTAAAGTTTATTATAAATAATCTAAGTTTAAATTAAAAAGTTTTTAATTGAATCAGTTTGTTACTTAAAAAAGAAAATGATGTATGAACGGGTCTATAGATAAGTAAGTGTTTGATGTGAACGCGGCCACAGATAAGTAAGTATTTGTAGGTTGTCTATGGATTTGACAGCACATTGGAATCTCATCCCTGGTTTATCACAAATTAATCTTATTAAACCTGCTAAGACGGGATTCCCATAATTCAACTGACGGAAATAAGCAATTTACATTCCGAAATGCGTATATTAAAAAAAAAAATGTAATACAATATGCACAATGGCGGACGCATATAAAGTTTGAAAAAGATAAGTTATGTTGTGGTCAAAAATACCAGAATAATAAATTCCGCAAAATGTGCAATTTAATGGAATGTATAACTTATATTAAGATTATATTAAGTTTTTTTTTATAAATAATCTAAGTTTAAATTAAAAAGTTTCTAATTGAATCAGTTTGTTACTTAAAAAATACAATGATGTATGAATGCATCCTTGGATAACTAAGCGGTTGATGTGAACGCGCCCACAGATAAACAAGTATTTCTAGGTTATCTATGAATTTGACAGCACATCGGAATTCCACCCCAGCAATAACTATGCGCACGCGCATCATTTCCCGGATTTTGCACTTTGTCCTGTTTTCTTCTAGAATATGGCTACGGTTCTGTTATTTGGTAATCAGGTGTAGGTTATGTTTATGTTTATTTAATATTTGGAAAAATATAGCAATGGAGTAAATACAGCAGATTATGCAGTATAACAATCACATAATAATAATAATCTTTTTTTTTTATAAAAATGGCATTCATATAATACAGGCAGATATGTGTTCACTTCGAGTTAACGCTTAAATTTCCAAAAACATTGTGAGTTTCCATCCAAATTAGCTTTAAGGTATGGTCTATCTACTGCGTTTAATCGCTGGAACTAAGCGCATGTGATTAAACGAACCAATCGTAAGATTTCGTTCTATTGACAGTGACAAATTGCATTGGTTTGTTTAATCGCAATGATTAAACGCAGTACATTTCAACCGTAAGTTAAGAAATTTTAAGTTCAGCTTGTTCAAATGCATACTTTAATTACAGGAATTGATTTTTGAATAAACATCAATGACAACAGAGACTTTCTTGAAAAGAGGTGCGTGAAGGTAGCGGGTGAAGTTTCAAATTTTATTTTTTTTCTTAGGTGTTACGTTTGCGCTTCATTGTCCCTTGGGAATTTTTGTGTGTGCCTCTTTGGTATAAAAGTGACAAGCGCAAAAAATAAAAAGATAATTCATGAAGTACAAACGGCACACAGATAATCAGACAGAAAATCAGTTCTGCCACTCATTATAAATGAAGCATAGTTCCCGCCAACTTCGTAGTTTTCAAAATTGCAACAATTACAGTGACACATACAACGAGGGAAAAATGGATAAAAATAAAATGTAAATAACTAAATGAACTAATCAGTTGAAGATGAAATTCTAATAATACGGTTAGATCTATACCACGTTTCAAATTTGTGGCTTGCACTAACTATTGAAGATAGTACTAATAAATTCGCATTTTGTGTTAAATTAAATACACGAGCACCAAAAAGGTGCAGAAGCATTTTATAAATTGAACACAAATTTGTTGCACAACATTGCATGATGCAGAAGGGTGCAGTTAATTTGAAAACAGTTAAGTTGACCTACTCAAAAAATGTATCTTTTCTTTCAAATATTACCCACTAATAATAATGTTCTTAATAATCGCAAAGATACAGTAAAAGGTCCTATACAACTTACAAAATTTTGTAGCATACACAAAACAAAACTAATGACAATACTGCTGCAGCATTGATTAACATATTGTTAGTCAATGGTTGTAGTAACCACAAGTGATCTTAGTGCCTAAGTTGGATGCTTTGCAGTACCTACGTAGCATTCAAATCACTTGTAGTACAGAGCCTCCATAAACAATATCACCATTATACTATATTAGGTACATTGCTATATTTTTCTAAACATTAAATAAACAAACATAACCTACATATTAGCAAATAACAGAATCATAGCCATATTCTAAAAGAAAAAATGGCTAAGTGCGGTCTGGGAAACGGCGCAAATCTATAAATTTTTAATAAACCTGTTACAGGTATTTAAATAACATTCGGTAATATCAGCCGGGACAATATTTTTTTGTTGGAATAATATCCATTAAATGGGTGACGTCATAGCCGGTACGAGTGGGTGAGTCACTATAATAACAAATGCTGAGCTAATATTTTTTTTCTATGTTAACACACTTACCCACCCGCCCAACTATTATGTCATTGGATATTATCCCCAACTATAATGTTCCTGCAAACATAGCTGGGCAACTATTTGTATGTATAAATCCTTTTTAGCATTTAAATAATATTTATATGGTTTAATTTTATTAAAGTATTTAGTATTTACATACTTTTTTGTAATTATTTACTCGGCTCTGCCTGCAAAATGTATGCACCATGCGATGAATGTCAAATGTCATTTAATTGGATTATATTTTGATTTATTTAAATAGCATCCGGCAATGTAATAAAATGAAATTCTGAAATAAAAATTTTGAATATGGTGACTACCATCTCAGGCGTTTGGCTCAAAAAGTAGAAAGAAGCAAAATAATTCGAGTTGGTTTCAAACACTCGCAAAAGTAAAGATTAAACCCGTATCCCGGAGAAAACTCCCTGAAACGTGGAATATCCGGTCCAAATAGAAACAAAAGAATATTTGACAAAATGTAGGCAACTTCATATATAACAATGCTTAAGAGGTTGCTGGTAATATAAATATTATAAAATTCCTATTGGAAGTTATTGGCAGTTGGACATTGCAATATCATATCAACACAATGTTGAGTGTAAAGATTAGCTATAACATATTATTATTGTAATACCATTAAGAAAGCCAGAAAACATTTACTTCTGCCGGGGGGCCTTGAATAAACTCACGCACAGATTGCAATCAATCGGACATTTTAAATATTAAGTCAACACTTTATGTTTTTTTGTTTTTCCATTGCACTATCTAAACATTTCCATCAGTTGTGGCTTTCCCGAAAACACCCGCACGGCCCGTCTTCGCCCGCCACTTGACTGCTGCTGCTGCTTATTCTGCGTAATGATGTCAAGGGCATGAAGTCAATAGCTGACAGCATCCAATTATTTACATACTTCAGCATAATAACATTATATTATTTTTGTCATTTCTGGATGGTTTTTAAAAATAAAGACGGTTTTGTAATCAAGATACGAAAACATATTTCCAATATAAAATTTGCATGATTATAAAAATATATATTCATCGTTCTAATATTATAAATTAAAATGTAATTTATTACAAATTTATTAATTGTTATATTTATAGGGATTTGTTAATTTATTGTTTAATTTTAACGTGGTGTATATAAAAATTTACAGGTAATAAAAGATATTGTTTTTGTTATGTTGTCACTATCTCGGTCACCTGTGTTATGTGACCTTGAACCGCAGTGAAGTGTGTAATGTGATCTGTGGTGGATGCTTTTCCGTCAAAATTTCCTCAAAATTTGTGTGGAAATTTGTAGCAATTATTGCAGAGCTACGGACAATACTGATTATAAACTTGTAAAAACATTTAGTGTTAGTGGTGAACTTGATATTTATTAGCTTGGAATGGTTCATCGGGTTCATTGGGTACCGGCCGATATTCATCCCGTGGTGAGCAGCTATTGCGTTTATTTTTATTCATAGTGTAATATGCTAAATTAATGCGATTAATTGAAATTTAATTTGATCTTGTTATTGTTCATATGTTTTGGTTAGCTTTTACAATTTTATGGAAAGCGATATAAAACATCAATTAAGCAGGCTGTGGTGTATTGCTATATACCCTTGTTATATACCTGTTGGCTATTCGCACACATTAATATATTTATACATAAATTACACGCAAATAATCTTTAAATTAGCACCAAGTTGTCTATTTTTAAGAGATTTTATTTTGCTGCCAAATCAGTTAAAGTTTAATAAACAACAATGTTAGGCCATTTAAATTGATGTTAATTCTGATTTGAAACTATTTGATTTACAAATGCTATAAAGTTTTATCTTTCTATTTAATACTCATTTTATATAAATTGTTTATTGTTTATGTTATAGATTATGTGTTTATTTACTTTCTATTAACATGCAGTCAGTGTTTTTGCAAAATTTACTATTACTTTTATTACATTACTTCTGCTTATGTAGTGTCTAATTCTAATAGTGTCAATAACATTTCTCATTATTCCTCTTTTTTGTGCAACTTGCATAATGGGTTGCAATTAAATATAGCGGGTGACCCATTTTAATTTAATGCAATATACCGGGTGACCCATTTTAATTTATCCACTGGAATAGCTCAAAAAATATGCATATGGTGCAAAAAACGTTTCAAGCAAAAGTGTTTTTGAGACGATCATCCGATCCTATACTTTTTCCTCTCCTCCCACCACGAGCGGGGCGGGGTGGCAACTTTGAAATTTTAAATATCTACTTTTTGGTCGCAGATTTGGATTCTACGGAAAAGGTACATGACTTTTGTACTGAATACTTTTCATTTCGCGTGATAGATGGCGCTGTAATCGACTTAAACTAAAATTGAAAACTGTTTGCCTTGGTTACAGCGCCAACTATCACTCAACGAGAAAAGAGTTAAATATAAAAGTTTTTTCTGTAGATTCAAAATCTAGAATAAAAAATAAAAAACATCTTAAGATTTTAAAGTCTCCCTCCTCACTCCCCGGTTGAGTATTTTTATCTTAAGACGATTAGGATTCTACGGGAACAAATACTCAACGTTTGTATTTATCACTTTTCTTGTTGCGTGATAGATAGCGCTGTAATTGGCAAAAACAAAATGTAAAACTGTTTTAGAGATTATCTTAAAACTTAATAGCCTTCCCCCATGGGTATTTTGATCTTAAGACGACCCTTATTTTTTATTGAAGATTCTACGGCAAAACATACGCAACTTTTGTGTTTAACACTTTACTAGGTGCATGATAGTTGGCGCTGTAAACAAGGCAAACCGTTTATAATTTTGTTTTTGTGGATTACAGCGCCATCCATCACTCAAAGAGAAAAGTGTTTCACACAAAAGTCGTAGAATTTGAATCTGCATTAAAAAATTGAAGTTCCTATTTAAAATTCCAAAGTTGGCCCCTTCCCTTGCCATCCCGGGATTTTCTAGGATCGGACGCCCCCCTCAAAACCGGTGCAGTAGTTTGAAACATTTTTTTGTACGATGCATATATTTTGAAATATTCAAATGGATAAATTAAAATGGTTTACCCGATAACTAAAGTAGAACATATTTAACAAAATAGAAAAAAGTATTGTACGTAATTGGTTCAATTTTTTGTATTTTTGACCAAAATATAAAAAAATTGATTGGGTTGTTCATAAAGCTTTTGATGGGGAAGGCATGCTAGAGAACAGTAGATATTTAAATTTGGAGTTTATAGGATTTTTAATGAATAAGGAAAGTGTTTGAGATTTTACAAATTTACTTTGGAAGTTATGGAGGCCGGTGTCGATATTGTATTGACGAAATAGGAAGATTATTTGGTTGATACTTGTGCATTTCAGATCCAAGGAAGTTCTTTCCCCCCCACCCCCTTCCTTATATTGGCTTATTGGAACCTCCCTTCTCATATTGGCTTCTTGGTTCTTCTTAGGGTGCGTTTATGTAGGAGCGACCATAAGCAATAATAGCGACGATAGAAGAGTAGCCAAAAATATATTAAATTGCAAAAACATGACGATAATATATTTATAAATAGTCATCGTCGAAGTTTTTCTAGCATATTGGCTTCTTGGCGCCCCTCTCCTCATGTTGGCTTCTTGGTTCTTCTTAGGGTGCGTTTATTTTGGAGCGACGATAAGCGATAATAGCGACGATAAAAGAGTAGCACAAAATGCATTAAATTGCAAAAACATGACGATAATATATTTATAAATAGTTATCGTCGAAGTTTTTGTTGCAAATTGGCTTCTTGGAGCCCCCTTTCTCATATTGGCTTGTTGGAACCTCCCTTCTCATATTGGCTTCTTGGTTCTTCTTAGGGTGCGTTTATGTTGGAGCGACGATAAGCGATAATAGCGACGATAAAAGAGTAGCCCAAAATGCATTAAATTGCAAAAACATGACGATTATATATTTATAAATAGTCATCGTCGAAGTTTTTGTTGCATATTGGCTACTTGGAGCACCACTCCTTATATTGGCTTCTTGGTTCTTCTTAGGGTGCTTTTATTTTGGAGCGACGATAAGCGATAATAGCGACGATAGAAGAGTAGCCCAAAATACTTTAAATTGCAAAAACATAACAATAACATATTTAAAAATAGTAATCGTCCAAATTTTTGTTGCATATTGGCTTCTTGGAGCCCCCTCCTCATATTGGCTTTTTTGTTCTTCTTAGGGTGCGTTTATGTCGAAGCGAGTCAAAGTTTTTGTTGCTTAATTGGCAATGATAGCGGAACGCCCATCTCCTTTAAGCAAGTGAATGAATGCATTAGTTTTCTTTGCTATCTTTTTATCGTCGTTCTTATGGCTTATCGTCGCTCCAATATAGGGTATCTTACGAGACTTGCGACACTTAACGAGGTTGAATCTTTTCTAAAACATATAAACGGCCACCAGAAATTATGGATTAATAGTTTAGCGTATTAGCTTTGATGCCTAGGTGTGTAGCTTGCTTGATGGGCTTTCATTACGTGATTATTTATGGAGATTCAAATGTAGATGGGGATTTTGTGGTTGAGAGATGGTCGTGGGGTCCAAATTTACACAATTTAGCATGTGCTAAAAGCTGTTAAAAAGTTGTTAAAAATCTGTAAAATGAATTTTAACAACTTTCACTACATGCTCGACCTCATGCATGTAAATTTGGGCCCTACATGTAAACCTTATAAAAATTTTTTCCCCAACCTTATCTACTGTTGTATTTGATTCTATGTTACCTATCTGGCAACAATACAGCTTCTATTATCGGTTGGTTTTTTCTTTTATATTGAGGTGTAAATACAAAAAGCGTAGAGGTAAAAATGTAACAATGCGGGTATTGATAGAAGCAGTGAGCGAATGAAAATGCATTCTCTATATGCATTGGTTTATCTAATCGTAGGGCGTAATGTAATAGCTGTGTATAAATAAGACGGATAAATATTTGAAAACTCGCATTTTTCTTTTAATCAGCGAAAATCAAGAACTATTAGATGGCGCTTTTAAGATGTTCAAATGGGAAAAACAAAACCCACGTGATTAGTGTCAGTATGAAGTGATCTGTAAGTGGGTTTAGAAAAAAATCTTTAAAATTCTCAATTTTTATAACCAAAAATGTTATTGGTAAATATGTATTAGGTTAGTTTTTTGGGTTTTGTTTGCCTCATTTGAGCAGTTCAAAATTTAATACCAGAGGTCGGCCACTTCGCTGATTTTATCCTATGGTATTTATATTAAAGTTTTTGAAAATTATCGAAAAGTTTGCCTGAAAAATATAGTTGCCCAGAAACTGCATGAATTTATTTTTTTTAAATCAAATTACAATTGAAATGAATGAATGCGGTTTCTTAAAGGCAACCATATTTCGAATGCAAACTTTTTTAGATGAATTACATTGCACAGCAGTGTACTTTCCGAGCAATTAAATTTGGCTTAATATCCGATACTGGCAGATATTATTTAATCTGATTTGTGTATTTTGATACGGTTAACCATCTGACACTGACATTTGTTAATTAATTTGTTGTGAGTTCAATTTATTTATTTCGTTGCATAGCTCCAGTGCACTTATCGCTGCAATTCTTGTACAAGTGCAATTTTCATTAGTAATACAACGAGTGTATTGATAATTATCGAATCTTCCCAAGCAATTAAATTTGGCGTAAATATCCGATACTGACAGATATTATTTAATCTGATTTATTTACATTGATTGGGTTAACGATCTGACACTGACATTTATTAATTCATTTGTTGTGAGTTCAATTTATTTATTTTGTTGGTTAGCGCCAGTGCACTTATCACTGCAATTCTTGCATAAGTGCAATTTTTATTAGTAATACAGCGAGTGTATTGACGATTATCGAATTTTAAATTTGATTGATTTTGAGAGATAAATTATGTTGCTTGGAAATCACGAGCACGCAAGCGTGTGCAGCATAATTTGTCTAGAAAAAGAGAAGAAATTTATGATATCATTAAAATGCACGAATTGTATTTGTCAAGATTATTTCATGACAAAAAGCTTAAATACTATGATAATTATATTAATTGTCATTTATCAATTTGCTTGTGTAAGCCTGTGTATCCCAATCGAAAACTTGTATTTAAATTTGAGAGAAATAATCGGTGTAATTCATGCGCAAATGCAATTTTCAGTGTAATTCATGCACAAGTGCAATTTTCAGTCTAAGTGGAATCTGATTTGTCAAAAATTGAAAAATGTCTCGATATGATTGGTTTATAATTATAGAGGGAAATAGTCAGTATAATTATATTATAATAAAATTTAAGGTTTTACTTTTACAGTCTTTGTTCCAACCACACTCACATTATTTTTTAAATTCCTGTCTTGCTATATAGTTTGAGAAGTGTTTTAATATACGGGTGAACAGCTTTGTGGAAGTTTTTAATACTTATATTCTTTGGTAATTCATCAGACATTCTGTTTGATGTGTAGGTCATATTGGTCTGTGGCTATTTGGAAATCGACCGTGCGCATACTATTTGCACAAGCTCCTTTGTGTGCGTGTGGATTTGTGTTTAAAAGCACGTACAAGCAATGATGTTTACACGTCATTCGAGAGTACAGCACTCAACTCAATAGTTTTTTTACTTATTTTCCATTTTTTTGGTAATATAAAACTTTTTAATGAAATTTCTCAATATTTGTTTTTCTAAACTAAATAATGCGTGTGTACTAGATTGAGTATTTTGCCGGGTCCTATCATTTTTAAGTGCATACATATCTTTTCTGTCGCATTATTGACGATCAGACGTTGGCATTTTATTGCGCCTAGTGATCTAATTTTATTGAAATAAATTTTAAATATATCACATCTACATTTTAATAAACTTGAGAAAAATATTTAAATTCATTTGTATAACCACGGCGCATTTTTTTTAGTAAAACATTGGAAAAATTCCATTGGTTGATTTAAAAAAAGCGGTGACACGAAAAATGTAAGAACAAGTTTTTCTACAGAAAATAAACATATTATCGTAATCAATTAAATGTAATGATTTTAAGTATAAATTAATTTTGCAAAACACGTGTATAAAATGTAAACGGGAAATTAATGCTGTTTCCGCAATAACAAATAGATATCTAACACAATTCCGACGTAGTTTATCAGAAAACTATTAATTATTTATGCGCCTAATGCGATAATAATAATAAATTACAAC
>JARJEC010093533.1:0-17389 GCA_030264575.1 Tachinus sp. AB-2021 | reverse complement strand
GCCTGTTCCACAACATCCTGCCATCTTCCTCTGTCCATTACCAGATGTCTCCAGTGAGTCACCTCCATTCTTTCAAGGTCGGCCAATACATCATCCATCCATCTTTTTCTTGGCCTCCATCTTAATAAATGTATTAAACCTTTATTCATTTAAACAATTTTAACAATATGAAAAAGAAAACCTTACTACATTTTATGCACAATGATAGTGTCAGAAAATATAGTGTTTAAATTTTAATTTTAAACACAAACGCTTAGCTAGTTAATTTTATACTTGAATCTAGTATTGCCTTTTCTGGCCTCTACAAGTGAGGAGCAGCGTGGACGCATACTACTCATGGAAAGTTTTTTCGAGAAATTTTGCTATTCCTCAACTAGAGGCTGGGTTGCATGTTGGCTATTTAATTTTAACAATATTTTTATTATTGGGATGTTCAGTGACGGTTAGGATGGGTTTGGCCTACATTAAAATACAATCTTGACCAATAATATCTGTTGATAGTGTGAGCAGCACACACTATTACGGATTTATCATCAAAAGAAAATCTCTTGTACTGTATTCGACATATACGTTCTCCAGGTTTTTTCCACTCGTGCACATTTATTATTACCGGACTCGTCACGAAAAGTCACGGGAGTTTAATGGCGAAGTTACCAGTTTTAGTGTTCTCTACCGAATATCATTATTCTCTGGCGATCTTCTCTTCTTAATTTAGGCACCTTTGCAGGGTATTTTAACAACTTTTCTTAGTTTAGTGCAGACAATTTGGTCACAAACGTTCTTTTTGCCCTTGCTTGATCTTCTTTACGATCTTATGTAGCAAGTGTATGGTTTCGAAGCTTTTTCTAATGCGTTATGTATCTCGTCTCCTTCTTACCGTTTCCAAAGCTTCCACACCGTCCCTTTTACAATCCCAAGGTGCTACTCTTTCTAAAGTGATGTTACAGCTCTAGTTATTTTAATAACTGTTAATTGATTATTTATTGAATATTTTAATAACTGTTAATTGATTCCATTGTAAGCTCAGCTATTGCTTTTTAATTTAAAAGCTGTCATTACTTTTATGTTTTAAGTAGTACAGTTAAAAATTCAAAATTTCTAAATGGTAGCAGTGAAACTATATTGCATTGCAATTTATTTTTATTAATGATGAACTATTTAGCATGGAATTGTTATAGGCTACTGTCAAATTTTCCACTCTTATTGGGACATCCTTTATAGATAACACTAAATTAACAAGGTATAACACAAGAATCAAAACCAGTTCTGCCGACATTTATAATATGTAAAAGTGCATAAACTACAAAAATCAATAAAGTAAGCGAGGATATTCAATGTTTGGTTGATTTTATAGAAAAACTAAATATTTTAAAAATGATAGAAACTAAAGTAATTATTACTAAAACTTAGTCAATAAAGTTACAGGCTTAGAAATAATATTGATACAGAGTTAAACTTGTTATGTAATTTATTATCTACTAAGTTTTGCATATGTAATTTTGAAATTGTTGTAGGTTAAGTAATATGCTAACATTAATGTAAACTTTATTGATGATATGAATTCAGGTACTATTTATTATACAATTTAAATTAAAACTGCAATTATGTGATTCTTTAGTATTATTTTATTTTAATTATGCAATTTAAGAACTTTTTGTCATATAGAGTGCGCAATTAAGACAGAATCTCATGTAATTGTAATTTGAGAATGCTGAGATAGTCTTTGTTTGGTCTTAAAAGAGTCCTAAAAGTTTAAATTATGTCAGTAATTGTTTGGATTTAGTATTTTATTTATTAAAAGTATAAAAGAAGTTACAAGGTTTGTTGAAAATTTAAAATAAGAGACAGTACAAATTACTTTCAAAGGAAAAATCTAATTGAAATTATAAATACTGATAACGTACGAGATAAATTTATTTATTCGGCGCTATGTGGTATACCTAAGTCGTTCCTATTTCAATAGACAATAAAAATCTTTTTAGGTTGATTTGACAAAAAATTAACTATTTAACTTGTTCTTGTTATGACTTAAAAATGAGATATAGTCTATTTATCACATTACATAAACAAAATGAAAATAACTCAGTAATTAATAATAATTTTCTAACACTTAATATGTAATAAATAATATATACAATTGAATATTATATTGTATAGAGTACAACCAAATGCGGCCCAACAGCCGAAAAGGGCTAGATGTAGAGGCTACATCTTTCAAAAATATAAATCGATTATACATTTTGTTCAATTTTTCAAATAAATCTCAATAATTAGATAATAATGTAATAATATAATTTAATATCATTTAAATAAAAAAGTACTTATAAATTGTTATTTCGTGTGAAAACGTAAAAAAAATAATACAAACATTAAAACGAAATATGTAAAGAAATTGAAAATAAGTTTAATATAAAATACGAGAATGGTAATATTAATGATTAAAATCTTAGCTTTTTCTTATTGAAATATCTGGATGTCGCTCACGCTTTCTTGCCGATATACTCGAGTTCCTGAGTTGATTTATTTACCCGCTTCTGTTCCGTTCACAACAGGATCGGACTCGTAATTTCCCAATTGCACCCGCCGTTTATATTCTTCAAAAGCTTTTGCTTAGCTTCAAGTTTTTCATTTTCTTAAGGTTTCCGCTCAAATTTATTGCAGCTTCGACATTTGTTCTCTCAAGTTGCTTATAATTTTATATATTTATATGTATAGCACTTTTCAACTTTTTTTGAGGATTTTTATGTTAGTAAACAGATTTTCAATTTTTTTAAAACTTTTGTGAAGAGATTTTTACACCATCTTTGTACTTTTCAACTTGTTTGAGAATGTAAATTTTTTAAAATCTTTTGTGAAGAGATTTTTACATCTTTCTTTTGCTTTAAATTTTTATTTCTCAGGGGCCTTGCATTTGAGACCATAACTTCAGACATGACAATCAATGGGGTTGTGAATTAAATAAATGAACTGATAAATTAAAAATTAAAGCCAATGAAAACAGTACTAACGGTTAAACGATATAAAATTGCACGTTGGTTAAAGATTGTTAAGAATGTACTCCTTATATATTATAAGGTCAGCTGGGTGAAACGGGCCGAAATCTAAGAGTGTATTTTATTGAGTACGTAAATGTATTCACTTATATATTCTTATACGATTTTCTATTTTAATTGATATTGTAGAATATTTCATATACCAAATGGATTTTTTAGGTGGGCTTCGATTTTATTAAGCGACAGAGAGGCTGATCTGCGGATTTGGTCCATTTGGTCCATGTCTGATCCATTCGTGTGTGACAATTTTAAATAAATAAAATTATTTTACATTAACTATACATTTTTATGATTCTGAAGTATGGGTATGTCAGGAGAAATACAAAAATGGAACAAATGCGACTGGATTGGGATATTTAAAAAATGTATGTAGAAAGATTTGTATGGATATGGTAGAAATTAGTAGGTTAAGAATGAATGTGGTTTGAAAGTAACATCGATAGACCAGTACGAACAAAGTAAATCACGTTAGTTTGATCCTCTTAAGAGAATGAGAAAGCAAATTTACAATAGAAAAGTATCTGGATCCAAAGGCAGGGATAGACCATGTAAGAGTTGGTTGGATGTTGTAAGTGCATGCATGCGAAAAAGAAATATTAAAAGTGGAAAGAACAAAAGAGTGTGCAATGGAAAGGTGTGGAGAGAAATAGTACGAAATAAGTTCAAAACACTCAAAGTTTGGTTATTATACTCTGTGTTACTGTCTACCTCGAAAGGGAACAGCGTGACTTGGATATACATATGTATGTATATGTGTATATAACTAAATATTATATTATTTGCATCCATCCATTTGTTTTGCAGCGTCGACAGCTAAGGTCATTGGTTGCGCTTTTACTTGAAATATTAATAATCCCAGGTTCAGCCTTATAACGGACGTCTACACCTTTTAAAACTTAATCAACAAATAAATAACACGAAACTAGTATCATAGATAACTGATAAAACTTAAATATCACAAATGTACAATGCTGCGGTATCATTACCTAAGCGCTACGTAAATAGATAAAACTTACAATCTAATATCACAGATGAGACTGAAGTTGTAAATACTCCGGTGCCAGAACCTAACCTAATATCACAGATGACACCGGAGTTTTAAAATGCTCCTGTGCCATAACTTAAGCACTAAGTCAATAAATAAAAGTTACAAACTAATATCACAGATGACGTCGAAGTTGTAAAAGACTCCGGTGCCAGAACCTAAACTAATATGAAACAGATATAAAACGATACTAGAACAAATATAAAAATAATGAATAAATTAACATTTAACGGTTGAAAGGATAAAAGTAAACTGATTGTGGTTGCCCTTACATTTTTCTCAGGAGTCATGTGTCTCGCAGGAAATCGAGACATTTTCCTACGGACTCCTGACTGATTGAGAGAACAGAAAGAAGCCACATTACCTGAGAGCCTTAGCCTATTATATGCTGTATGCGTAGACGAAATCAAGCGACTTTCTCTTTACTGGTAGATTCACGGGCAAGTTCCAAGGTGTCACGGAGAGTTTTATAATTTTTAAATTACTTTCAGGTCGTTTCACTCCTTGATGGCCTTTGTGATTATGACACGATTTAAGGTCATGGGAATTTACGGAAATGTAGTCAAAGTGATCCGCATCAGTCGCTTGAGGAGCAGGTTCATCGGCCAACTCGTTGCCTTTGATATTCACGTGTCCCGGCGTACAGACAAAGATAATCTTCTTCTGAACTCAGGCCAGGTGAAACAACGTGGCTTGTATGAGCTGGATCAGCGGATCGGCCTAGTACATAGAATTTGTAGTCAGGGCACTTGTTGAGTCGGAACAGAGGAGGAACGACCTATGATTGCACATTTTACAGCAGCGTAGAGCTTGGTATATTGCGTATAGTTTGGCGGTTTATACACTGGGGGACTCGTGTAGGGACCAGGTGTAGATTGCGCTGTCGGTAAAGAATTAATACACTCGTGGAGAGTCAGGGTATTCGGCGACTAAGCCCAAAATTTTGCCACTAAAGACAACGGCGCAAGTGTCACGTTTCATAAGTGAGGTTAGATCCATGCGAGCTCCGACCCTTGGCAAAAGCCAGAGAGGAACTGCTCAAAACCCGATCTTGAATACCCTTGGTAGATCTATGTACTCTTGCAATCGGACGCACGCTGGCCTAGTCACGGTAGACCTAGGTCTGTATTTTATTTGCTGCGTTTGATTGTAGATGAAAAGTCGTTGGTTTATGTATCTCTTTTTTGCACGCATTGCGGCTTTGTAATTAACTGTAGTACGAAACGATTACGACGTGCAGTTAGCAGAGAAACGCCCGACTTGCGATTGCTTCTTTAATGTATAATTTCTAAAAATGTAAAAATTAATGCATCTCTATTATCCACTTTGGTTGATTAATGTTGTGAAGTTTAAATATCTTTAAGATTAACTATCCTAATGCTTCAATATTATTTATCCAAATATCACTTGACCTAACGAGACATATTAATAGGAAAGCTCATATTTAAAAAAAATGTAAAGTTTTTACTTAACAAAGCCGCATGAGTAACGTAATCATCTCTCCTATTTGCAATTTAGGTAAAAATAATATATGTATTGTCATTGTTGAGTAGTGCAGAATTTAATAATATAATCATAAAACGGCACACGGGTTGATATTGTTCAATGCGATAAAGTTGATATTTATAATAAAAATTATAATATGGTGTGGAATTATTAATATGTATCATGCGTATTGATATATTCAAATATAGGGTGAGTCAAAAAGTAACTTAAGGGTGCTACGAAGAACAAAAAACTTGTTATCAGTAAAAATAAGACATGGGATTTTAAGCATTTAAAAAAATTGTAGCATTAATCATCACTTTCCCAAATTTGGATCCATACCTTTTGAATGGTAGCTTTCTTTGGCCGACAATCAAAAAAGCTCTAGTTTATCGAAGTGGTTTGGAAGTCACCTAAAAAGCTGTTAATCCCTAAAATCCCACTACCACAAACCATACACTTTAATAAATGAAATTAAAATTTGTGGATTGCAAATATTGGCACCAACGACCTACAAAATGAATTGCTTCATTGTAGAATTTTGAAAATTTGATTTCTGAAATCATTGACGAAAAGTTAAAAATGATTTTTATTTCAGTGTATTGAGAAATTAGGTAGGTATGACAGAAGTTTGCAGCTGTTTGTTAACTTCATATTGTTAGGTATACCGGTCTAAACACATCAAAATGATAGCTTGGCAGGTAGAGGCCACTACATAAAAACCATCAATTGTTTGTCAGTTTGTTGTGAACACGTTTTTGTGAATGCTGAAAAATATACACATTAATACATATTAATGTAAGGAGTACATTATCTATACGTGGCCAGTTTGGTGTATCAATCACATTTGGTGTGTTTACACTAAACT
The DNA here is from genome assembly GCA_030264575.1 of Tachinus sp. AB-2021. Lineage (NCBI taxonomy): Eukaryota > Metazoa > Arthropoda > Insecta > Coleoptera > Staphylinidae > Tachinus > Tachinus sp. AB-2021. The sequence continues at coordinate 10,938 of JARJEC010093533.1, read as the reverse complement.
GCTAAAAAACTAAAGAATCAAATCAAATGGAAGTGTAACAAACGTAGTTTAGTTATAATTAAATTACAACAAATGACTTTGTGTGAGATGTTAGCAACATATAAATTATTGAAATCAATAACTAAAAAATAAATAAACGTAAAAAATAGAAGAATTTATTCTAGAATTTATTCTAAAATGTTGGTAATATTTTCTAATTATAAAATTTATAAGCTGATAACATAATACCGTAACTTTTCTTATAGTATTTTGTTAGGTTTTTGCAGGAGTACTAATGATAACTTTACGGGAAAATTTAGAGTGTTTCATAGTGCTTGAATTAGTGTCTGAAACGATATATATCCTATTGGCTTTAAATCCGTACTATGAGCTGGCCAGTTTAAATAATTAATTTTTTGTTGTTTGAAATATTGCAACACAATATTTGCTACGTACGTGTGCGTATTATCACGTTATATTAAGGCTCGACGTGATGCGTCTAAAATTCAGTCGTTTTTCACTCTCGGGGCTCAAACGATCGTGTATTTGTTAATTAAAATTAAGAAAATTGCTTTCGTATACATATGAATAAAGGTTTAAAGTATTCGAATTAGTTATAATTAATTATAAAGCTATCGAATTAGTTTTTTTTAGTTATCATTTTTTGCTCGTAATTGACTTAAAAAAACATATTTTATATTGATGTTTAGGCATAAACAAAAACATTTGTTATGCAGATAATCAAAAACCTAATCCGATAGCCGAATAGATTATTCTTTTTTAAACAATTCTCCCTAAACAAATATGAAATTAATTAAAATAGAAAGTCACTATCATTTGAGAGCTACACCTCTATTGGCAGCAATCTATTGTGTTTTTACTGCCGTAAAGTATTGCCATCATACATATGGCAATTCATACGAATTGCGTACAGAGTTAGGATACGCTCTGTACGCAATTCATACCAGTGGTCCCGTAGATCATGCTTCTCGGCACCACTATTACGAAGCCGATATTGGGATACATCGGTAAAAACTACACGCCTCTAGTTATTTATCTGCTAATTCTTATGATGTTGACAAAATAGTTTTTCTTGTTGATGCCTCCCAGTAAGAATTGAATCTCGTGCAGGATTTCCAGCACGTATTTAATGATTTTTATATATATTTCTAACAGTCCAATTTGACACGAGGGTATTTATTGGTATATGAAGATGTGTGATTGATATAAGTAGCAACATTAATAGATTTTTAGCTAGCGAAATATACTTTGAACGTATTGTATGAGGTGTAGTTTGCTATATTGCTTAGTCTGAACGTATCGTTGTCACAATCGTCCAAGTTTCAATTATATTGGCTACTTTTTTATATTGTAGTTACGTTACTTGAGCACTAATCTTAAATAGTGTAACTGCCTTGGCTATTTCTATAATAGTCAAATGACGTATGGTGTTGCTGAACATTCATCGTTAAAGAAATTAACGAAAAACGGCGATTTCATAACTACAACTTCAAATTTTGTAATAAATATACTGTGTGCTTATCCTTGGATATCACACTAGTGTTTTTTCTTTATCTGGCACACTTGTGTTTTTTTTAACTGACATCAGCACTGATCATTATAACTTTAACTAGCGATAACTCGTCAAAATGGCAGTTATTTTGTTTCACCGTAAGCTTACTTAAACTATAATCGAATAATTGTCAATCGGCGCCATCTTATGGATTATCGACGTAGCCCTAGTCTAGACACAGTTAACGTTATATCCAGACTTGCAGACATACGAGCGTAATGTAGATAAAATACACACGATTTTTTGAATTATTTTCAAATGTTACTAAATAATCGCTTGCCCTACGTTTTCAGCAGTGTATGTGTATAAGGATTACTATAGTAGTATTTATACCAGGACTGTTGGTTGCTGTCAGAAATGAATATAGTAAAACAGTCATCTCTACTTATTAAGTTTTTGCACTTACAAAATGTGATACAAAGAAATTGTTTCTTTTGAACTTGATACTATAGGAAGAATATATAATGACCAGATTATAATTTTGATAGTGTAAAATTAAGATAACGCTACATTTGTATAAATGTATGATATTTCTGTTTTGAAGTTAAATACCTATGTTGGTAAATGTGCTCAATGCAATGAACTTGTTTTTAGTATTTTTTGCATTCTCAACTTATCTGTTTTATATCAAAGTGGAAGTAAGGCTTGTATTTTATTTGTATAAAAGTATAAGATTGAATTAGATAAGTTCATTTTAAGTATATTCTATTTTGGCTTAACTCAGAATTATATTGATAGACTAACAATTAATGATTTTCAAGTTTGTCTACTATTTCATTACATCAGTATTAAAGTAATTATTTGAGACAAATATCAGTTTGCTCTTAGGCACTCTTTATTTGTTACTTGGGCAGGATTAGAAGAACCATAAACTAACGGGAACAACATGCAATAAAACTGTTCCACTGACCGCTATTTAAACATTCATTGAGAATATGACATTTTTATTTTCATTACTGTGGTCTGATACAAAATGCATGATTGTAACATTTGTTCAATCTATAAAAGCTGAATTGATGTACGAATTATTTATATATTTATTAACCTATACATCCTACAAATTAATTAATGAATATTAAAATCTTCAAAATATCCGGGTAGAATGCGTATAAATTTTATTTACTAGAGTTGAAGCAGGGGTAAATTTATCTTAATTAATAGTATTACTCATGATAACCAACATGAACATTATCTTGTACCTTAAATGTAATTAAGGAAAAGTTTGTAAGTTTAGAGTCTGTTATCCGATCCCATTTAACTCGCAATTATAAGACTTTAATGATTTATTTTTTTCATGTAGTTTATTTGTTTTGTTTAGAATCCACAAGGAAAAGAAAACGACCGAAGGAATCGATAGATACAAAAACACAGTCGTCACCTCTACCTGTAGATGCAGTTGCGGAGGATGGCGATGCGAAATCGAAAAAGAAAAAGGCCAGAACTACGTTTACGGGACGTCAGATATTCGAGTTGGAGAAACAGTTCGAGCTGAAGAAGTATTTGAGTAGCAGCGAGCGTTCCGACATGGCCAAACTATTGAATGTTACCGAGACGCAAGTAAGTTGCTACAGTACCTCAGATTTTTTTTCAATTTTATAATTTTGAAATAAATAATTGTAATGAAAGCGCACACAACTCGTTGGTTGGATCAAAAGAAAATTAAAATGTTCACCATTGCAAACATTTATTTTCAACTACCTCTGGCGTATAATTAAAAATGGAATAATTAGTTTTCCAAGCAAAGATCTTACAATTATTGTTATTAAAAAACTTTAATATGAATGTCAATACTAACATTAATTACAGGCGAAGCTTTCTCGCGTACATTTTTAATATAAATATCAGCTTTGTTGTGTCTTTTTAAAATCGTGCTGTATGCATCTGTCAAATCAAAGCACATATAATATTAATTAATTTTAACATTCACATTAATTTATTCGATTAATATAAATATAACTAATTAAGACCTGGATCGATGAATTCGTTATTCTATTCACAGTGTACATGTAATAACATTTATTATAATATGTATTTATATGAAATATAAATAGTTATTGATACTATCTGCATCAATAAATGTAATAGATTAGGTTTTTGGCCAATCAATAAATAGATTATTCAATATAACTGGTATGACTACAAAATTGCTGGAGAAATTAGCTTCTGTGAATTTCACTTTATGATATTACGGCGGTGTTTCTTTATCTAGTGATTAGATGTCATTTCCACGTGATAAAATGCTCTGGCAAGTAAAGAGTAAACCCGCTATCGGACTATTGTTAACAATTATATGTAACTTGAGATATTTAGCAATAATGATTATATCGGAGGAATAAATTCTTAATAATATTCCGATTCCACTCGAAAAAATGCATGTTTGAAACATGAATAATGAATTAAAAAATTATTAAACTGTGATTTGATTATTGATGTGGTTATATATATATATATATATATATATATATATATATATATATATATATATATTATATACTTGATTACGCAAAATTAACAAATGGAAGGACGATTGGTGATGATGTGTGACAAAAACGGCAATAAATACACCCAACCACGTGACTATTGCTTTGAAGTGATTAAATTTTGGCTGAATAATAATAAATAGAACTTAGTAGAGTATTGCTGTATCAAGTAATTCACTAATAATTCTGATTTTATCTTAATCGACTAAAGGAATTTTATTTCTTTATGCGCTAATTTGACTATTTGCATTATAAAGAGGTTATACATATCATTCTAGATGTACTTGCGGCTATTGCATATTATTAAAATAAATATTATTTGCAAGTTAAAGGTTGCGGCATAATAGAGTTTCAAATTTTTAAATTGAATTTTAAAAACGACAAAAGTAATGGAAAAACTAATGATTTATTAAAAGAAATTGTTAGATTTGAAACATTTTTAAAATATTTCTTCATCTTTATCAGCACCTTTTCTAGGAATCTATTTTTCACGAATGGCTTTTTTGATAATATTCTTTTCCTGTCTTGGGTTTTTCTTAAAAGGAAAGGAATGGACCTTTCCGGCTGTTTTTTTATTATCATCTATCCATTGCACTCATGGTCTACTTTTAATTCCTTGTGTTTCTTTTGATATACATTGCACTTAATTAAATATGAATATATAACAATTTGCCAATTATGCAGAAAAAAATGTTTCTATTGCATTAACTATCTTTCTTCTGCCTTGGAAGGTGCCCATTTCTATTTTAGGCTTAGGTTTTATGTTATCTGTCAGCTTTGACTTGTCTCTTCTAATTCTGTCTCTCAGACATCTCGTCTATCACTACTCGTTCTATTGAATGTTGCGTTACTTGTTGTTTATCTACCTTATCATTTCGATTGTTTTCAATGCATACACAGTTCTCACCGGAAGTATGCAGCCGTCGTTTCCATACTAAAGTGAATGTCAAATTGAAAGTATACGATATAATTCAATAATATTTTTAATATAAAATAGATCGGCGGTGAAATTATAGATAGGATAATAACCAGTCTTGTGATAATCGATAATGTGTAGACTACAAAACTAAGGAAAAGGAAAAGTGAGAATATTTTTACTATACCACACCCATTTAACTGCTGGATCAAAAGTTATAGCATATTAGTGAAATGAATATTGATTGTCAAAGAGTTGGTCAATGTGGTAATCTGGAGATCATTACAAACGAATAGATTATTGCTTCTTAATTTGTTAATTTGCGTTATATTAGATTATTAGTATAAATATTAAAAAAATATTACACGTTTATTATAGTCACGCATTCACTTCCTCGTTTATTGCTATAACTTATTAATAAAATAATTCCCAGTTGTCAAATTATTAGCTTCAACAATTTTCTTAATACTTCAGAGTTTTGCCAACATTTCACAACATTTATTAATACTTGTTCCGAAATATTCATTTAAAATTTTACAATATTTCTTGTATGATAACTTTTTTGCATTGCTCAAATGTTTTGACAATTTGAGGCATTTACAACCTTTTTTTACACCATGGGGATGAGCCGGTTTGGTTTATTGTTGTTCTTTGTGTTGTCGCGATTTGTGAAGACCGAACAAGACCCTTTCTTGTTTTATTACATCTTGTATGCCGTACAGCAGCCGGATCATTTAGTCGAGCTAAAAGACGCCTAAACGGCAGTCTTGCGGCCTAACTATCGCAAAATAATGTTGTGCCGCTTTATTAAAAAGAACAAAAGAAATGTGTAGTATAGTATTATGTATACAAAATAAAATAAGTTATGAAGTTTTAAACGTGAAAACTTTTCTACATATACCGTATGGCCATGTCGAACACAGAGTAGTAGAACCCTACTATAAATTTTTGCTTGGGATCATGAAGTCCTGTTTCTATAGCTTCATATTGAAATTTAAAATTTGTTCGGATAATACTTGCCAGCGAAGAAGTCGAATATTTACTGAACAAATTTAAAGAAATTAATTGCATCAAACTTACAGTATGTGCACTGCATGGAATAAAGAAGCCTTGCGGGTTTATGTTTGGTATTTTTTTTAAACTCCGTTTTTTCTATATTATTGGCCACGAATATTGTCAATATATCAATAATTTTATTTTTGTAAGATTCAATTATTTTTACAAATTGTTGTGATATGGGTTGCCTGTAAATTCCATTGGTTGTTCTAGACAGAAAGTCTAGTATCCTTTATTGTTTACAAGAAGGGTACATAATCACTTTCTTTGACTTCAACATTTCTTGGGTATTGTTCCATTTGAAAATACCACAGTTTTTCCAGTGGCCTGCCCAACTCACAAGTGAAGATTACTTTTAAAGGTTGATTTGCCGAAAAGTGTAGATTACTAAAAACGAAAGGGAAAACAAACACAAAGCGTCGACATACACAATTTTCTGTCGATTTTAAAAAAATGTTAATGGCAGGTAAATTAGGAAGTTGCCAATTACGCCCCATTATATGTTGCACTTTAAGCGGCTGCCTGATTTGCCTTAATGGTAACACTGGGCATCTGGATGAACCAAAACAAACCGCCACTGTGGACTATAAAACTTGCATTAGGACTACAAAGGGGCCATATTCATCGACGAAGACCGAAATGCCGCAACCCGATGGTCTAAAAGTAGCCCTAGGAATCAATTTATTTTTTCAAAAATGCTACATTTTTGACACTTAATAAACAATCATTGAAGTAAAATTATATGCTTGCGTAAGCAAATTATTGAAGAAAAATGTTATTCGAAAAAGTTATTTTAAACTGATATAAGATACTAAATACAAATTTGGAACCACTTACAGCTTTTCTGGTAAACATATTAGCTATGTTATTTTTAAAGTTGGTTTAGACTTGAATAGATGATAAGTGAAATGGTATAGGAATGCTTCTAGAAAGCAGAACGTATTATAATTTGATCGTTATTTAATTCATTTACCACTATATTATACTGGGCAAATTGTAATAAAAATGTGATTACAGACTAAATAGTCAAAATTTGATATTTACATGACTAATTAATACCGACTGATCAATCAAATGAAAACGGCTCAATTAATACAGACTAATACATGAAATAAGATGTGACTAACGAATAAAGACTAATCAATAAAATTCAAAATGAGTGATGATTGATTAATCTAAAGAAGTGACTAAAGAATACAGACTAATCAGATGAATAATGACTACAGACTAATCAATCTTATAAAAAGTGACTGGTTATAATTCATATATTTATTGTATAATAATTGTATAATAAAGGTCGAATTAAAACATAACTTAATTCTCATTATTAAATAATTAGTCTTGCATTTTATGCAAACAGATTGGTAATTATAAATGATATATAAATTATTAGTCACTTTCATTTATGACTAATCAATTAGTATCAAAAATGACTAATTAATCATATTCATACGTGATTGATCAATCACGTTTAATAATGACTAATAAATCACTTGAATAACTGACTAAATTATTTTGACTAACTATAGCATCAAATAATATCTGTAGTTACAGACTAATATTAGTCGGTTTGTGCCCATCTCTGTGTACTAACGATGAATATAAAATTTTATAAGTATAAAGAAAAGTATATTGTAAATATATTGTCTGTCACGGTTCTCGACAAACGTTAACCTTTTGAAAATATTCCAAAGATGAGTAAACGGTTCTAATATTTGCAAATTTGTTATTTTTAGCCAATCAATACATATTCTGAAAAACGTAACAGGCAACTTCTACAGCATACATACATTAAAAAATCGTGTGATTTTTATAAAGTAGATTGTGCAAAAAATGAAGCATATTGAAGAACATGATTTTCAATATATTTATAGTTCTCTTAATTTAAAAAAAAATAGGAAGCCGTTGTGTGACACTTGGTAGATATGAAATATTGAAATCCATTTTTACTGCATTTTGTCATTGTCATTCATGATATTGTTTGTCACTATCACTGATATTTATTCTTACCAAAGTTAATATAGGTGTCGTAACGCGCCATTAGATATTCTACATCAAAAAGTTGACCTTCCAAGTACGGACTGTCTGGATTTGAACCGAGGATTCTTTGAACACCAGTCAACACACTAACCACTGCGTTTAAATCACTTACATATTTTGACTTTGTCAAAATAAATGGCCCAAATCGTTATAAATCACGGACAAACATTATTAAGTATTCTCGCGCATAATCTTAAACTATTTGAAAATAACTACATGGGCATAAAGCTATACAAGAAACTGTCAAATAATATAAAAGTAATAAATAAAAAACTCCAAACGCATACTAAAAGAAATATTAATTTCTAATGCATTACCGAATATTTTACTTTAATTGTAATTTGTAATATTTAATGTTTTTATAATTTGTATGAATTTATTTATTTTCTAAGTTGTCTTTCCTATATCATTGTAACTCTAATTTTTGGACCAATAAACTATTTGTATTATTATTATTTCTTTATTTTTACTTTAATAGGCACAAATTATTCTTCAACAAAGACATTATACTTCAGTTTAGTTCAGGTTCCTAAAACTGCATATTTTTGGGCCTCTATCACAATATAATTTTTTAGTCCAATAGTTTTGAAATTTGTTTCAATTAGACCATTCGTACTTATACAGTTCATAACAGGTTTTATGAATACTTTTTCAACTTGCCAAATTCTTTTAATTTGAAACGAAAGTTTTGAATTTTTTTGAATTTTTTCCTTATAAGTTTTACATAAATTTTCGTCATTTGGGATTCCAAAATCGATTATAAAGACTTTTTTTTATTTATTCAAAAGTTAATGTGGCCGGTTATGCATTACCAATATCCCAATAAATGTTTACATTTTCTGATTCTACCAAAAATGGTGGTTCATATTTATATATTAGAACAAATTTTTCAGTTAAGCCAAACATTTTACATAAATTTTGATAAGTCACTTACTAATATTTTAAAACAGAATATTTAAATAATACAAATTATAACGCTATTTGGTATTAAAAATATCAAATCAATATGAGTAAAGTTTTGTTGAAAATTAAAATGTATTTAGTTTAATACTATGTATGTTATAATATAATATTGAACAACTTTTTCGATGATTCTATTTGCACGTGTAATAGCAAATAAATGTCAATGATTATGATGAAATTCCGTGCTTAATTAATGAAAGTTTATTGGTTTTAAAACTTTTTCATAACGGGAATAAACTGCTTTGATGTAAAAACAAGATATTAAGATGTCTTATACTTCAAACGTGTCAGAATTCAGTTGTAATGGATGATGAGAAAAAGCAAACAAACGCAATTAGTATGATTGAAACGGCAACGTTTATTATGCCGCGATGATTGGTCGCGGTTAATAATCAAGAAAACGGAAAATGAAACAATCGATTGATTATAACTTATAAATCATCAATTAGCAAGTATGAATAAAATTTGAATGGGATGCATTTAATATTTGCTGGACGCATTAAACGCCCACATAAAATATAATTAGGTCCATAAAAATAAACAGGAGTCGGGATTTTATTCGAATCGCATTGTTGGGGGGATTTATCGGGTGATGAAACGAAGACAAGTCCAGCGGGCCCCACAAATATCGACTACGCGCCAATTATTTTATCCAATTGATTGTAATCTACAATTACTGCCATCAATTAGATCCGGATTAATTGCTTAATACGCTTTATACTAACTTCGGGGAATCAATTTATGATGATAAATAATTACATTCTAATCGATTTTTGTTAAAAATTCAAAGAAATTTAAGCTGTTGGAATTAGTAAAACATATGCGTTAAAATCTGCGCGCTTCTATTTCCAGAGTCAAACTGTCAGAAGTAGAGTGCATCAAAGTTAATAGCTAATGCGTTGTAGATTCCTAATTATAACACAAACATAACATAACACGTCGCTACGCTTTATGTCCTGTTATACGATTCAGAAAAAATAACATTTGTTAAACGTTAAGGGCCTCTTAATTGGCTCGAGGCGTAAGGCAAACAACATTTTTTTCAATCCAACCGGTCTGTGTCTTGCTTTTAAAAAAAGCAAAATAAATGTTTTTCTTTCTTCTAATCGCAATAACACCCATCCAATAACGTTTCATCTGGTCGCGAGAAGCGTTTATTTACTGTCAGCTTATTATTGGCGATATATTTTAAGTGCATAAGTGTGTTTTTAATAGCGCACGATATAGACCTCAAAACTTTGTTTATTAAATATATTTAAACGCTTCTATAATTAGGTCAATATATAATAAATCATCGCGTATTTAATACCGCATATTAAAACAGAATTTGCCAATGCGGAACTTTTATCATATGCAATTACCGCAACTCAATAATAAATTGAGACAATGGAATACTGGGTGGTCCAACGCCTTATTTTTAAAATAGAACAATATTGTTTTAAACAAAGTTGTATGTTTTTTTTACTGTCTATTTATATAAATAAATATTTTGAAAATTGCACATTTGGAAAACCGGAAATTATACTTTTTTAAGTGAAACGGTACAGCCCAATCAACCTGGCTCAAAAAGTGGTTTATATTTACAAAATCTATTAGCAAGACAAATTTTTGATTATTTGCTAAAAGTTCTCCTTCAACCTTCTATATAATCTGTATATTTTTGATAATTTCAGAAATTATCTATCATAAGATGTTATATGTTATGCCGTCGTTGCTTAATAAACCAAAAAAAAAACTACTGGACTTTACGGATTGTCAGAATATCTTCATATCTAATAGTTTCAAAACTTTGTGTAACTACACTCCTGCAGGTACACTTGAGTGAATTGTTGCGTTATCTTGTTGAAAAACAAACTAGGAGAGCTGCCAAAGGTTTAATTTGTCCAAATTCAGTTAAAAATGTTACAAATATTTGCAATATTTCTACATAT
>JARJEC010093486.1:0-13511 GCA_030264575.1 Tachinus sp. AB-2021 | reverse complement strand
TAATTTCAACTTAGGCTCCATTTAAAAATTTAAATTGTAAATAATTATTATTTACAAATTCGTATCATATTGATCGCCGCCAAAATTTCCGTGTGTGTAAACATATAATAAATATTAATTTTTTTAGTTTTTTATAATAAAATGTTTATTATAAAAAACTACAAAAATAGATATTAACAAATTCTATAAAATAAAAGAAGAAAATATAAATTAGATAAATAATTTAAAAATTCACTTCAACGTAGGTATAGAACATAAATCGATACCAATTAAGATACCTCAGTAGCTCAATTGGTAGAGTATTAGACATGTAATCCAAATGTTGCCGGTAGGCGTAATAATTATTTAATAATTTTAATATCTTAATTTCAACTCAGGCGCTATTTAAAAATTTAAATTGTAAATAATTATTGTTTACAAATTTGCTTAATATGTCAAATATAAGTGTAAACAAATTGTTGAATCTATTGTATTCCTTGTTTCCAATTAATCCTAAATAATTATTTAATTGCATTTTGCATTTAATATTAAATTCATATTAAATGCAAAATGCAATTAAATAATTACGATTTTTTAATGAAAATTACTCATATCGTATTATCAACTTAACTATTCTTAAACAACTTCTGAGGGGCACAACTACAGCTGGTTTACAATGTATTTTGCAAATATCACGTCTTTATGCATGACACATACATCTAGATAGACGTAGGCGCCTTCAAAACGGATATTTTCGTTGAAATCTCGATTTGGAAATTTTGATTTCAGACCAATACTTTTTCTTTAGGAAGGAAAAATAAAAGCGTGATTTTCTTTACTATATCATTAATCATATTTTTTATATCTATTTTATTGCCCAAGCAGATTATTTGTTTTGTAAATCGTTTCTACAAATTATTGTAAAAATCTAATTATACTTACCGTTGATAAATCAATTTGCAAATATGTCTAATAAACATATTAAAATAGAAACTTTTTATACTCGCATAAATTATTATGTTTTATGTTATTGCAATTCTTTTGGCAAATAGAAACTATTTTAATATATTTTTTATTATAATTCGTTATTTAAACAGATATAATTACAATATACACGTTTAGAAACAGGATCTTATATTTATTTGCATTCATCAAATATTAATTTGACAAGATTGTTTGCGAATATAAAGAAAGTTTCATGGTAACCAAAATAATTCCGTACAGTGATATTAATTAATATAATAATAAATGCTAATATAGTACTTACACATATTTGATTTAATAAATAATGATTAACTAATATAAACTACTAAATAATTTATTGTTGGGTTTTTACCATTTTGTAAGAATTAAAAAAATACTTTTATACTATATTAGAATAATTATGTACAGTACACTTCTTGTTAGGTGTACTTAAATCTTTATAATTTTTATATCCGGGATATTTTTAACAAATATTGTTTTTCTTTTAATTTCAGGTGAGTTATACTACGCTGCTGCTTCATACACATGTAAATATAAGCTTACATTACATTTATTGATAATATAACTATGTGAATAATACATATTAGTCATACAAAATTGTATTGCAATTAATAATAGATTATTGTTTTTTTTTCGTCTAATAATGATGCAATTATTAATTTATAGTTTTAGCCATACAAGCAATGTAAATATGAGACATTAATTTAACCCGTTCGCTGGTCAATTTGTTCGGTTAATATTTAAGTTTATTTTTATTACTTTCAATTTTATAGATACAAACTTGTCCGTTGGTGTAATTTCGCTACTTTGTTGTGACAGTTGACTGGCTGAAGGGCAATCGTGTAGTCGTCTTTTAACTTATCCTTATAAAGTTGCAAACTGGTAAATTTTACCGCAAATATTAAGTATTTTATAAAATATCTACACCCATAGGCTTCAAAAATTAAATCAAAATTATTATTAGAGCAATTTTGAAGTCTGAAATTCCTATTGCTAATACATTACAAAATGAGACTGAAAAACTCACAAAAGCCAAAAACTCGTCAAGTTTACATGAATAAATAGTAAGCTTTTGATTATTTATTTTTTTTGAGATTTGTTATGTAAATTAAAATTGCAACGATATTGCAAGTAAATATTATAAACGTAAAAATAACTTATATCTGATCTGTGATGTAATTGATTAGTGAAAAATAATAAATAAATCACATCGATCAATTTGACCTGGAAACAGTAAGTACGTAACTAAAATAGGATAACAGCAGTTACGGGTCAAAGGAATAAAATTGGTGCAGTTTTATTATCTAAAAAAATGAGTATGAGACTAGTTTTTCAATAAATTGTGAATAGTTAAACATTACGAATTATTTAAAAATTTGGTTAGAAGATTTTATTAGTAGTACAGTATGTTTATTCATAATCATCAAATTACATAACATTTACAAAATACAGAATACAGTTAATTAGATGATATAGGATGATTTTGTTATTATGAGAATGAACATGAGAAAACTATCGACCGTGGTCATTCTGCCCATGAATATGACATGTTATGAGTGATAGTGAGTAGTACGGGTTGTTGCAATGTACATAGTATGTTAAAAAAGTCTATTGCTTGCTTGCTTCCTTTTATAGGAGAATGTTAGTCGGGTAGGTCGGTGTTTTCACTAAAATTCGATAGTGAAAGGATTTTGGATTTGGTTCGGGATTTATATTTTGACGCTTTTTGTTTGTTTTTTGGTACTGCAATTTTATGTATGGTTTTTATAAACCCTTAGTACAAAATTTGTATTCTAGTTTATCGTGATATTGTGGAAGCGATATAATTTTAATTAATTGATACAATGATTTGTTGGATATTTTGTGTAGCGGGTTATTTGGGTGGCACATTTTTGTGATGCTACGGAGACAAGTCCGTTCGGCAACATGTAGTTGTTTTGTGTGCTTTTTGAGGATTGGGCAAATAAAATTGATGCATAGTCTAGTAATGGCCTGTAAATGAATGTGTAGATGTTTGTTGCTGTTTCCACATTTATCCAATTTGGTCTTTACAGGGAGTGGGCTTTAAAGGAGAATTTGTTCAAGGATCACGCCTAGGTATTAGTGTAGCAATTTGCTTTAAATATTTTAAGTGATTCTAACAAATTTAATTTTCTATTTTTAATACAATAAAATTTTAGTTGATCTATGGCCGGAAATACATGATTATTTCAACGGTTTTCCTCCAAATTTAATTAAAAGAATTATCAATAAAAAACAGTACAGCCTCACTAAATTACACTATCTACCCAAAAATAATATTTTCAGTTCCCAAAAAAATGAATTTCATATTTTGGCAATATTTCAGAAAAAATAGGAGATATTCTCTGTAAATTGAATTATCAAGTAGCTTTTAAAAATACAAACAAACTATCCACCCTTTTTTTCAACGCAAAAGACAGCACAGACAAATTAATGAAATCTATGAGTTAAGCTTTTATCATTTTCTCAAAAGGTAGAAGTCATATTTTAAAAAACTGTTGGCAAGACAGCAGAAAAACTAGAAATAAATGATAACAGAACCGACACTAGCGGATGTCAAAAAAAATAATTAACTTATTTCTGGCTTTTCTACTGTCTAGCTGCCAAACGCCGAGATGGAATATCTAGTACGTAGATGTTAAATGTCAAAATCAAAGTTAAGCAATGTTGGGCACGGTTAGCACTTTGATGGGCCATTGCGAACCAATTAATGGCGCTCTAGATATTGGCGGCAAATTTCTAGATTAACAGGCCTTAATTCAACACACACACATCACCTACATGAACACGGCTGAAGGACCTTGAGGTCGATGTTTAGTAAAAAGTCCAGTTAAGTAAAAAAACCCAACAATACAAATACTACTATTGGGAAAACACCAGAAGGGGACAAGATCAACACGGAACTATTTAAATACAGAGGTAATAAACTACAGAAAAAATTATTCAAGATCATTTTGAGCACATGAAGAACAGAAACCTTACCGGACAAATGGCAGCAATGTACTACTACAGCGTTGGACAAAAAAGGAGATCTCAAGTTATGTACAAATTATAGAGGAATTACACTGTTAAACAACAGACAACATATTATCACAGCTAATTCATAACCGCCTGAAGAATCGAGCTAAACAAGTTATCGGCGAATATCAATGCGGTTTCGAGAACGGTAAATCAATAATAGATGCGATGCATATAGTTAAACAGATAATAGAAGAAACGAACGAATATGATATAAATCTGAAACTACTATTTATAGGCTTCAAAAGTGCTATTAACTCAGTCAAAAAGAAACAATAAATGGATGCACTAAATAGTCATACTAGAACTAGTTAAAGATGAGAACAGCAAACCGACAAGGAGAACAAATAAAGAAATCTACAAGTATTTAGATAAAAATATAGTAAGCAGCATAACGACAGTAAGAATCAGATGGATGGGACATATATGCAAAACAAGGAAGGATGACTAAAAGTAATTACAAAATGGGAATTCAACAAAAACATCAGAAGAGGAAGACCGAAAATTAGGTGGAATATGAGGTTGTAAAAGATCTGAAGCAACTAGGAATAAAAACTGAAAAGAAGCGTAAATAATAGAATAAAATGAAAAAAAAAACAGAAAAAATGTTCACCCAAATATCCGAATCACGAGAGCTCCAAGGGTTAAGCAGCTAAGGATTAGGACTACACGGCTTTATATATTATAATTGTTAACTTATTAATAAAATTATGGCAATTCAATTAATTTATTTAAAAACTTTAAATACATTTTATTCTCTATTATGACGACGTCACTATGTTTTCAAAATTTACTTTAAATATAGATATTTAAAAAATCGAAAAACTTGCTAATATTTTGGAAGTAAAAGACTTTTTAAACATAAAATAATAATGTCAACATTATTATATTCAAAAACACATATTTGATAAGATTACTTTTTAATTAAGAGATTTAAGAAATTAATTCCAAATCATTTATATTATTAATCTTCATTTTTTTCTTATCTATATCGATGCCCTTATCAAAATAAAGCTTTACGATTGAAAAATAATAATCTGAGACTGATTTAAAATTACATTGATTTAAACATTTGTATATTTTTTATAGAATAAAAATAATATTATTGTCGAGTTTCTAGACATGTCATATTATTGTTATTCTTCTTTCGTTATTTTTACTAATATTTGTCTGCTATCGTGGAAATTACCAATATAAACATTACGATTGCAAATAAATAAATAATAACAATAATTTAACAATTAATTTTATGTTATTGTGGTTATTTGAACATTAAAATAAAACCGCATTAATAAATTAACAATATTTAAATAATAATGTATGTATTTATACAGCATCTCTTGTAAATAAGGCAAATTTATTTTTACATTGTGGAAATGTTTCATCAGTAAGTAAATATTCCTGCGGCCGGACGAATAACAAATATGTAATTGCAATTTATTAACATCAATTTATTTGTTCATCTTCAATTAAATAGTTTATTATTGTATTAATCATTTGGTTTATTAAATTTAATGGACGCAAATAATAACAAACAAAACAAAAACAAATTAAAAATTTTATTAATTTCAAACATTAACGACACTCAATGCAATTTGATTACAAGGTGTGTATTCAATTCCAGAAATTAAATTAGCAAACACGAGGAATAATTTAATTTGACAAGACCTATGCAACTCAACCGAATCGAATGGATTTCTTTTAAAAGCCATCGCCACTCTTAATATATAAAATTCAAATTGAACATAATTTCATCTCGAATTGGTACTTTATAAAATTAATGCAAATGAAAATGAAAAAAAGTATCTTGAGCAATCTATAAACACCTATAACTAAGAAAAGAAACGTGGATTTGTTAATAAATACTTATTACAAAATTATATATTCTCTATACAGCATTTGTAATCAATTTGTAATAATTTCAAATTATAAGCAATTCTTACTAGATTGTACATGACGCAAATCTAACTAGGATGTTAAAAATACTGTGGTTAAAAATGAAATAGTGTAATTGTAATTTTAATTCAACATCAATTTACTAGGTAATCTTTATGATGCAAGGTAGCATTACTGGCACATTTAATATTGTTATTGTCTAGACGAGCATATCTGTTACTTTGCTTAATAAAACTGCAAACAGTGATAATTAAATAATAAATCTTAATTGAATGAGGAATTTAATGTCTGATGAAATAGCCGGTTCGGATGTGAATCCCCATTTAGATTTGTATTCTAGTCCGATGACAAACGTTCCACTTTTTAATATGGTAATTTTCATACTATAAAAGTGCGGCAATTTCTTAATAACAAAGAGGAAACTCTTAATGTAGACAATCATGGGAGGTGAATTGGTGTCATTTGGAGTATTAAAAATTTATGTCCATTTATCACACATACCTACATTTTTTATAATTATGAAAAGGACATGTGTACCATTTTTCGATAATCACAATTGATATTGATATGATCTCTAAAAGATGATAATCTATAAACTTTCTGTTTACCTTTTAAAATATAACCTACATTATGTTTTAATGATATAGAAAGTTTTTTTCTTATTAATTATTAATGTAATTTGCTAATGTAATTTGCTAAGAACTGAAAATAAGATAAATTTCAGATTTGCATGACAAATGTTAACATAAAATTGTTTTTATTTTTATATTCAATAAAAGTTCAACAGTAAGTTAATAGTTTGAAAATGTCTTAATAGACTTAATAATATACAACCGTGGACGTGGTTTCGAACTGAATGTACGCTCCGAAAGCAGTATAACATATTTCAGGGTTTTCAAATGTTTCGTATATTTCATATTATTTTGAGAAATAATGATATATTTTCGAATATTTTGTTTTTTTTTCCGATTTTCTGAAATACCAAGGTTGGATATCTTTAAAAAACACCCGGTATAATAGTTTTCAATTTTTATCAGCGTTAGTATTATTTTCTAGGGTTTCAATGAAATTTTCATAATATTCTTTAGCTTACTAATAAAAATATGTATTTCATTCAATTTCGTCATAATCTGTGATTTTTTACATATTTCGTTTTCTCGATTTACGTGAAAATAAAAAATATCAAGGATCAATTTTGTTATAGAAATTTAATTTTAATAAACTTTTCTTGAAAAAATTTGTACTTTTTGAGATATTTAATGGTTTTGACTAATAAACTCAAAAAGATAGAGGTATCTTTATATTGTCATTGTTGCACCAACTTGCAAACCCCCGCATTGGTGACATATATTTTCAAACACATAATCTTACACTTTTATGAAGAAAAACCCAGCGCTAGAAGAAGTTTAAGTTTAAATACGGCATTTCATTGGCTTCTATTTAAATCCAGTTAATGGAATTCGATATAATAAATTACATATGTCAGATAGGCATTATGCAAATTTTTTTAAATGTCCCTAAAGGAATGGTTGCATTCTACTGAATAATCAGTGTGTGACAAATTATATTAATTTTGAGTGAAACTCGTTTTGTGTTCTTTGGTTCCGCTGTCAAAGCTTCTGCCAGATCGACCAACATATGCTTTGGGGCAATCATCAAAGCTGTTAAAAATAAATAAACTTTTTTATCGTGTACAATTTATTGAATTTTGATTTTGAATTAATTTTGACGAGTTGATAAAATATTAAAATATTAAAATTGTTCAAAATATTTTCAAATTTAACCAAAATTGTATTCAGATGACCAATAGACTTTGTAATAATAATTTTGTTTATTTCTTTGCCTTTCGGCCTTGAAAATTTGCATACATAAATATAAACAACTTTTAGCATTTACAAATTTAAAAAATTACAAAATATTCGTTTACATTACTTTTCAGCTACTACTCTTGCCAAGTTGTTTCTTCTTTTTTGCACTAATTTCATCCATTCTATGTCTCTTCTATCGCCTTTTAAAACTTCCATTCTTTCCATTTCTTCCTCTCTCATCTCGCTACATTCTTTTAGCATATGTTCAATTGATTCATCCATCCAAAATTTTAATACATTCTCTTCATTTCCACTCCTAAATGTTGCAATCAACTTTTTCTCCTTTTTACTAAACCTGTCATTTTCAAAGTACAATTATATTTTAATAAGTTATTATATTTTTATAATTCTCATTGTACCTAGTCTCGTTTACACGTGTTTTTCTTGCTTATTTTTGTTCATCCCTATGTCTTTCAGTTATTTTACCTCATATCACTCTTCCATTTACTCTCATTCTATCTGCTTCTTTACTAGCATACCCATTCCTATTATAATAATTTTCCCTGTTTACTTACTTCTAGTTTTTCATTTTTAACTTTCATTTTCTCCTTTAGACATTCTTGTAAGATTTTGCAACTTCAAACTTTATTGCTCGTTTCCCGCTTCAACCGTTATTTTGTCCTTTTTTATTTCCTCTAGGACAATATATGCTGGCGTTTCCGTGTTTAATTCTAGCACCCATCTCCAGTACTTTGCCTGGATCAACTTCAGCCTTTCTTGTTCCTTCCAACCCCAAACTTCCGCTCCATATAACATCATATTCCTTATTAAATTGTCAATTATTGAACCTTCAATTTTTATACTTTCAAACTTTCTTTCGCCTTATTTGCCCTTTGCGCAAGTTCATTTATGTGTTCATTCATTATCTGCACTCATAATATTAAATATTTAAACATTTTTACTTTGTCAATTTTTTGCTCTTCCCATTTTTAGTTTTCCACTTTTCTTCGACCACCCTCTTTTCTAAACATTATTACTTTCGTTTTGCTTACATTGACTTCCAAACCTTTTTTTCTAAAATATTTTTCCAAATAATTGATCATCCCTTTCATATCTTTTGTTTCCCTTGCAAGCACTACCATATTGTCCGCATACGCCAATGACCACACTTTTGCTGTTTCCACTACAATCCCACCTATTTGTGCAAGGCTCAATTTCTCCTCCATATCTGAAATATACGCTACCAACAGGATGGGACTCAGAGGGGAGCCCTGTCTTACTATTTTTATTGTCCAAAACCTTTGACTTTTTTCTCCATTTACCCACACTTTATTTGATGTCTCAATATGTATATTGTTTCCAATCTTTTTACCAAGTAGTCACTGATTCCTTTTGCTCTTAAATGCATCCATAATTTTTCGCTGTGCATACTATCAAAGGCAGCTTTTATGTCTAGGAACAACGCATATAATTTTCTTTTTTTTTATACATCCTTTCTGCAATATGGTGCAGTATATATACGTTGTTCAATGTCCCCCTGTTTTTTTTAAACCTGCCTGGCTATCTGGCAGTATCCCTTTCATACTCAATTCATCGTTTAATTTTTCCTCCAATATCATGGCATTGATCTTATATGCCGTACTTAGCAGTGTTTTTCTTTTTTAACTTTTTAGTTTGCCTCCATACCGTTTTTTAGAGATTCCTGTCTTTTCTTCTAGTATTTGGAATTGTTGCATAGGTATCTCTTGTTTCTTATCGGTTTTGCAAAACCTCTTTGAAAAATACACTTTTCATTCTTTTGTGGATACAATATTTTTTTGCTGTCTTGTCTGTCTCTTTACCTTGTTTATACATTTCTACGCCTCAGTCTCTCAATGTATATTTTGTATTTCTGTTTCTTCTTTTTTCTTAATCACATCTTTTGCCTGCTTGCACACACTTTTGTACTGTTTTAACACACTTTGATACTGTTCTTTTGACGCTTGGTTTCTTCTCATTTTATTAATGTTTTTCTGGCTTCTCGTTTTTTGTGCATTCCTTGGTCCGTTGTCTACACGTTACTGGGTGCTCTTCATTTATATCAAACTTTCTTTTTACCGTAGCTCTTCTGATTATTTCTTCCAATTCTGTTTTCTATTTTTGTTTCTTTGAACTTGATTTTATCTAGGTTTAACTTATAGTTTCTAATGGTCGTGTCGTTCCATTGATTTTGTAATCTTTCTTGTCTCTCTTTTCCCTTTTATGTGGAATTGTCTTTGTAAGTATAATTCTAACGGTTGTCAAATTCAGTTCTTTCTTGAATTGTTCTATTTCTTGCTAGATTTCTTCATTTACTAACACGTAATCTATTACTGACTGACCATTAGGACCTATGGTGGTATATTCTCCATAGACTTTGTATTATTACTTAATGTTGGGTAACTAATGATATAATATTTTGTTTTTGATTTTGTGATATGTAACTAATTGTCGATTTTATTGGATTTAACAATGAGTAATATTAGAAATAAATAAAATAAAAATTACTATGTTTTTAACCACAAAATTTTTATCAAGACTTGATAAGTCGAAACTCGAATCGCCTATATTTTTATTTTTAATAAATAAAATTTTTGTGGTTAAAAACATAGTAATTTTTTTAAAATTTATTTCTAATAATGAAGTACCACATAGTAGAGGTCGAAACCTTCCTTATAATTAGTAATATATTACCATAAAAAAATCATTTAAGATTTAAATAGATGTAGTCAGAGGCGGACTTGCCATGTGGACAATGTGGAAAATTCTACATGAGTCATGTACAAATTGGGTGTTTATAACCGATATTTGTAGATTTAATCGACCATATTTTTTTTTTCTCAAAAATGTTGTTGCCAATCCTCTCCTGGATGTAGTAAATTGAATTATAATTATATAATTATATATATATATATATATATATATATATATATATATATATATACATGTGTGTGTGTGTTATTGTCAAATATAAATCAAACTTGTCTGCATTAAACTATTTTATTATATAAGTAACATATGGGAAGGAATTACGTTTAACAGTGTTAGAAAATTAAATTGTAGTATTGCACGGATAATTAAATAGATGTGTACTTGGTGGTAATTATGTTATTCATATAGTGACCAAGCAGAAAAGTTCTATTGTATTTATCAAGGAATATGACCATTTTTATTTAATTTAAATGAAAATGATTAAAATAATTCGGAAGATTTTACGAATATTAATAGATATGTGCATGACCCTATGCACTATGAGTAAATATAAAGTCTGTACGACACTGCATATAAAACTATATTATTCATAATTATCTTACATAGATCGGAACCAAATTATATGTTTATCCATTACAATTGTTGTTATTATTTATCAAGGATAAATAAAAGCAAAACCTAAATAGAAGATTTCTGTTGCAATTATATAATATTATACTATTAATAAAAATACTTTTTAATAAAGATAAAGACCAATATGTTTTGCAGCTACTATTAAATATTTCCTATAGATTAAAACAAATGGATTTTTATTAAGTTTTTTGGTTGTATTCATCTAAAGGACATTACAATTTATTTTAATTTCAAACATCAACTTAATCCAGTTTAATAGCAAACAATGCTAGTTTTATCTAAAATTTATTTTGTGACATTCATAATATTGAATTCTATGTACGTTTGCCAAACACTATGTTCTCGTAGTTTCATCTTGCTGAAAAATGTAGCAGACTCATTTGCCGTATTTGTTATTTTTCAACATTCACCATTTATAAATTTAAAGCATCTCAATCCTGAAACGGAAATAAAAACCCCAAATGATAACGTCTTAAAAAAATACGTTAAGTTTTAGGCATATTTAGTACAAATCACGTGTTTGCGGTAATCACCAACACTTACGTCAAACTGATTTACTAAAATTACACTGGAAGAATCTTCTAGCCATCAATCAATATCATAATTTAGATTTAGCCTATGTGAGTCTGAATTTCTTTTGTTTTTGCGTTAATTGGTTAGTGGAACCGAAACTAGTTATGAATTCGAAAGAATAAATAGTGATAAAAAATATAATAAATTGTTTTATTTCATTAATATTGTAATTGTATTTATATTTATAAATACGGCGTTTGCCGTCAATAAAGTATTATTAAGTATGATTATTATTAGCTTCATAGAAAACATTATTCAAAATAAACTAAAACTTTAATCATGAAAACCCTTTTTTTTCAGTTTATTACAGTAATAATTTTTTTTGTGTAATTAAATGTTTTGTACATTAATTGATTTACACCAAATAATTAACAGTGAACTAAAATTTTATTTTTATTCTAAAATCTTTTTATTAACTTACAAACTGCGACATATTATAAAACTGCGACATATGCATCTATACAATTTTTATTCTTATCTTTACATTGTTTAAAATTAACTGTAACATGCAAATTATTTAAGTTAATACTTATTTTGAAATTATAAACTAATTTCTGCCTGATTATAATCTTAACAATCAATAAATAAATGATTCATATAATGATGGTGGCAGTTTTTATCACTTATTATAACTATTAAGTAATATGAATTTACAATTATTGTGTTTTTATTAATATTATTATCAGTACACTTAAATCCGATTAGTATATAACATTTAAAATATACATAAAATCATAGGATAACGAAAGTTTATACAGTACTGTTTAAACAAAGTTTTATTCATTCTCGCTATTAGTAAATACTACATCTAAACTCAACTGTTTGTATAGGAACTGTATGAAGACTAGGAAGTAAGCATTGCTATCAGGATTATTAAAAAAAATCAAATTGCGTTAATTGAAGGCTAACACTGAGCACAACAATAAAGTTGTTACCTTTTACAACGATTATTCTTGTCAACCATAAAATTATATTAAAGAGAAAGCACTAAATATAGACTAGCATGAAATTCTAATTATTATTATATGGTGCGAATATTGCAAAAGTATGAAAAAGCGTGTAATTAAGAAATGCTGACATTGAAATTCTTGTTAAATGAACATGACGAGAAAAATAAATAATTTGTATTACGTGATTAGGCATCATCTTTCCATTACGGAGATATTAGCCAAAATTAAAAACAACTTTGTCAGTTTAATTGCTAAAATATTTACAAAGAATTAAAAATTAAAGATTTGATATTTTTCACCTTTTCAAATTCTATTATGTTTGTAAAAAGTTTTTATTATAAATTGTAGACATAAAAGCCTACAACTTTGTAAATTTACGTTAGAAATTAAGTAAAAAAATAGTCAATTAAAATTTTTTATTACACCAACGATTACACCTATGACATATTTATATAAAATTGTTGTTTACTAAAAATATATTTAAAAACAGATTAACATCATTAAACGTTGTAGTCAGGTTAATTGTATATAAATCAGGTAGTATTGTATAATATGTAATCAAAATTAAAACTAGATTAATTTTTTGGTGCGGAATTCTTAAGAAATGGCAAAGGTGGTTAAACTCATAATTTTCAACGTTAGATTTTTTCAATTTAAATATTTTATTATCATTAAATTTGTTGTTTGCTACAAAGACATAAATCAATACTTATTGAAACTTGTGCGAATAAATAATTAAGCGTAAACAATTCTAGAAACGTCCTGGCACTATAATGAGTGGTGGGTAAATATTATAAGGAGTGTTGTCATATTTATCTAGTACTTTAGTGAAATGATGGTATTGTCAGGTGATGATATTATTAACACGTCGAAGCTACTGTTTCAGACAGTGCAAGGTATTAGATATTAAGAAAATTTG
>JARJEC010093416.1:0-19229 GCA_030264575.1 Tachinus sp. AB-2021 | reverse complement strand
TGCATATGTGACTATGTGCATAGGTGAATGTGTGAATGAGTGAATGAGTGAATGGGTGAGTGGGTGAATGGGTGAGTGGGTGAGTGGGTGAATGGGTGAATGGGTGAATTGGTGAATGTGTGAATGTGTGAGTGGATGAGTCAGTGAGTGGATGAGTGGGTGATGAGTTGGTGAGTGTGTTTACACATTTATCGTGAATACAGATTCATACATTCAATCGCTTTACTGATTTTTTTAGCGCAGCAACGTGGAAAAAGATTTAGTCAATCCACTAGCAATACAATAAAAAAATATTTTTAGTGAAAAACATCTTTTTCTTTCTTTCATTTCGTTCCATTGCCATAGTCACAGTAGTAAATGATATATTTTCTCGGCAAATCTATGTTTGCTAGAATACTTTTCTTTGCTTTATAATTCATTTCATATCAGACTGAGCCACAGCAAAGCATGGCGGGGTTTAGGTAGTACTATATAAATATCTAATTTTTGGATTACTTAACAGCTGGGTCTACGGGTGGGTTTCAATAATGACATAACCATCGGTACAATTATTAACGGACTGGTTTAAAAAATAATTGGCTAAGCAATACATCTGTCCAAGTATTGTTAGATGTGTTTCTGTAGTGGAATTTATTTAGCAGATATTTGCAAAATATAATAAAAAATTACAAAAACAGCTCACCCACTCCTTCAAACTGAACAGTTTGGATTAGTAGTTAATACCATATTGACGCACACACTCGCTCGTCCAATTGGAATAAATGGTATAAACATCTTAGTTGATTAATATAATATAATTTCAACTTAGGCTCCATTTAAAAAAAAAAAAAATAATTATTATTAACAATATTCGTATAACATCAGTTGCCGCAGAAAATTGCCGTGTGTATTGTGCTAACATAGACTAGACATACACACAACTATATATGTCTAAGCATATCATAGACTGGATGTTTTAAAAATTGACTTTAACGTAGTTGTAGAACATAAAACCAATCCAATTGAGATACTTCCGTAGCTCAATTGGTAGAGCAGTCTACATGATATCCAAAGGTTGTAGGTTAGATCCCCACCCGAGGTGACTTTTTGACAATTATTTCAAAATGGAGTAATGGCGTAGTAATTATTTAATAATTATAATATTCTAATTTCATCTTAGTTGAGTTGAATAAGCTTTCTCATTTTGTAATTTTAACTTTTCCCTCTTTATTGGGAAAAGTATTGAATTTATAGCAAAAATTCGAAATTAAAATTTCAACGGAAATATACGTTTTTTAGGTTCCTCAGTCAAAAATGTGGTTTTTTGAAAGTGTTTTTGAATTTGTTTGTATGTATATGTCAAGCATAAATCAAATAATTCTTAAGATATTATTCTAAAATTTGTGGAATATGTTAAATGTAAGATAGAGTCCCAAAAATTTGTTTTGATTGGTTAAGTTGGCAATACGTGGTGGTCAATTTTCCTTCAAAAATCGCCATAAATGGGCTCAATTTGAATATAATAACAAATAAAGAAAAGTAATTGCTTAATTCTAGAGTAATTTCACCCAAGAAATTCAATTAAATTTGTTTTAGATTGATATTTTAATACCTAACTTATAAAATGGTATTAGAAATGAAGGATTTTGTCAATTTACAAAATAATTTATAACAAATTTTCATATAAACTAACTTGTAGGTCTGTAAAATCTGAATATTTTGGTTTTTGTTTCTTTAAAAAACACAAAAAAGATACAAATTTATTACCTTTCTCCCTTTAGGAGAAAATAAAAAACCTATAGATGGCGCTTATGAGATGGTTAAATGAGGAAAATAAAACCTACGTAATCAGTGTTAATCGTTGTAAAAAACCCGCGAAATTCAAAAATATTAATAAAAATTATATAAAATAAGCATGTCGAATAGACCGACCGGATACACATTTACTTTTATACTATCCTCTACCATCCACCAACACATGGGGCAAAAGTTTTAATACGCATTGCGACCTGTAGTTAATTTAAAACTTAGAAAAGATATTATTATTTAAAAAAATTGTTGAAATGAAATATTCACTAGAAATGTATTGTGACAATAGATAAAAAAACATTTTTTGAAAACATAAATATTTAAAACGTTGCGTCATTTCAGAGATAAACTATTATTAACACGAGAAATATTAATCTATACCAAGAACAGACATGCGATGAATGTTTTGGATTTATTCAGGTCATTTAAACCACCCTCACGTTAATGCACGCCTGTCGCAACAACTGCATCCATACTGATACAATACAAATACATACAAACGAGACATTATTATTCATTTCCTATAGGCAAAAGCAAGGCTGTAATTTGATTCAAATTTAAACAAAGCTATTCAACGAATATTGATAAATACCGTATTGTAATCTCGATTCTTAGAATAAGTTTACACGTTATTGTATATTAGGTTATTATTCTTGAAATTAACAAAGCTCTAGGCTATGTTGTTTTGAGTAAAAATAATATTTGGCTAGTAATGTATGTACAAAAATATTTTTATTTTCAATTAAATTCCATCCACCTGAAGTAATATCTCCTCTCATTTATATGCAAATATTGATGCAAATTGCCTATGGAATGGAAATAAGAATTTATATCACTAACTTGTTGCGCAAATCTATAAGGATAAATTCAATTTAAGTAATTAGGAAATTATTTTTCATTTTATAGAATTGAAAAGCGAGCTTCTATTCTTTCTTTAACTGATTTATTGTCGTGTTCCACGGACGCGAGACATTCATCGCATCCTTCCTAAGATCAGATCAATATCAGCTTCTGCAGCAATGTTTTTAAATGAAAATTTTACTAGCATTGAAATAATTAATAAATAAAGTAAGTAAATAAATCAAAATGAAATGTATGCATAAAAAAGATTCTCACCACCTAATTTATCATTTTAATTAATTGCGTTTATTTCTTAGCGAGACGCTATCAATATCGCAGACTAAAAGCCTCGGCCACTGCAGCCCGCTTCTTTTTTGTTGTGTGCACAATGCATACACTTCACCCCTCTAAATGGACCCTTAAATAACACTGAGAGGCGCTTTTTTGGTTATTGGTGTATGTTTGATTTCAGTCGCTTTCAGCGATAAAAAGCACAATCATCTAGAGCCTTGTCCAAACTATCCAATAGAAACTACTATCGGATTGATTTATGGCTATACATGATTTATTAACTTCATAACTTAAATTTAAACAAAATAGCCAATAACAGCCGGTTACATTGTTATTGTAATCGCTGTAATTTATTGCAAAATATGTATGTTATAAATTAACAGTGATAATAAATATTTATATTTTACATTGACAAAAACTTTTATCTTAAACTTGAGCTAACAAATTTAGTTTTAGTAGTAAATTAACATTAGAATGTTCATGAATCTTTCAGACGCCTTAAGCAAAGATTGCACATGAAACATTATCCTAATGACAGAAAGTGTAATAACAGAATCTGTTAAAGATACACCTCAAAAATTAAAAATCTATCTTTCGGGTTTCTTTTGATATTAGAGCTTCTGCAAAGACGAGAAAAATCTCGATCTCGATTTTGAGATGAGATTTTTTTTCCAAGGTCGGGATCGAGATTAAGACGAGATTAAGACAAAATCGGGGCGAGATCAAAACGAGATCTTGACAAGATCTCGCATTTACAGAAATGTGTTTGTAAAATTATTATTTTAACATAAATTTATTTAATAAATATGTTATGATATATATTATGTGTAAAATTTAAAATATTTTTTTAATCTTGTCTACATCATGTCAAGATTTTGTCAAATTCAAAATCGAGATTAATATGTCAAGAATCTCGGCGAGATCAAGACGAGTTTGATTTTTTATGGTCTCGACGAGATCAAGACGAGATCATATTTTTCATAACCTCGACGAGGCGAAATCGATTTGATTAATCTCGTCTCGTCTCATCTTCACAAAAACTCTAGTTGATATAAACACCAAATCGACAAAACCTTCAGCTGTCTAACAAAAACGCAAATAATAGGGAATCGGTCGGTTAGTGATTAATTGCTATTCAAGCGATTCCAAATTCAAAACCTCTTTGCTTGGAGGTTCGATTTTTTCCATTTAAGGAAAAGTCCTATTGAGCACACGTTCCTTTGAATAGTAAAAAGAATTGCAGGCCTCGTGTGTGCACACTAAAGGACCCAATAATACAGGTTGGATTTGAATTTCTGTATTACCGGCATAATTTCCAGATGTGGTTATCGTCTGGCGTCAAAGATTAGTTCCAAAAGAGGATAGAAAAATGTAGAATAATTCTTTAAAAAGGTGAATCAGATCAAGCAAAAACTATAATTACTCAAGGTGGCTTAAATTTTTATAAACATTTTAAGTTGCTAAGTAACTAATTAAGTTTTCACTAT
The DNA here is from genome assembly GCA_030264575.1 of Tachinus sp. AB-2021. Taxonomy (NCBI): domain Eukaryota; kingdom Metazoa; phylum Arthropoda; class Insecta; order Coleoptera; family Staphylinidae; genus Tachinus; species Tachinus sp. AB-2021. Next base: position 14,823 of record JARJEC010093416.1, on the reverse strand, counting down.
CACTATATGTTATTGCAATTCTCTGCAGATCTGAGAGTGCCACTATAATAAATCTGTTGCTTATCTCAAGATGGTTGGAAAACAGTTACATGGAAAGCAGTCGCATGGGTCTTTATACTAAAATGCCCCATTTATAAAAATAGTTTTTTGATATTTTTAATAGTTTAGCAGATATAAGCTGGACAATGAAAAACAAACCACTCTGTATGTTGCTCTCTTTGCAATCTATAATCCCCATAAGGAGTTTAATGGATTAATAATAATAATAATAATAATAATAATAATAATTTTGCACATAATATTTTCTTTGCACTTTTAACATTTTTCACATTTTTGATGTTTTAAACACTTTTTTGCCTAATTTATGGAACAGTAAAACAAAGAAGCAAAAAATGAAATTCACGCTGCCATTGAGAATGCCAAGAAATATAACGGCAAACTTGTCTATAAAAGCCGCTCAGGAAACAAGTCCAATCAGAAGAGCCAAGAAAAAGGAGCAAAGGGAACCAACAAAACAGAACAAAGAGATGAAAAAATTTCTAGCCAAAAAAAATTTCAAAGACATCAATAATAATAATAATCGTGTTGATAATTGGCAATATTAGCCAGATGTTGGTCATTCACAGTAACATTGACATTTTTGATAATTGTTGAAGCAAGCGACCTCGCTCCTGCTTTTCAATGTAAGAAAATTGTGTTCTACTTAGTTCACCACCTCAATGACCTTATGTAAATGCTGAATATAATTGCACTTGTGTAGCAAAAACAACAGCTTGACGCTGGAAAATACAAACAATTAAATAAGATGTGATGGACTCAAAAGATGTTTATTAACTGACTATATTACATTACCCCACTCAAAAATGAGAAAAATAACATAATTTGTCAAAATAAAAACCAAAACATTCAGGATTTTCCAGAACGCCTAATCAGCAACAGGTGTACACACTAATGGGTGAATATTATCCCTTTTCTATAACTAGGATGGATTATTGCATTAAATACATATATTGTTTTGAAATCTTGTCTAAACATGCCGCCCACGTTGACACGTTCTACTTTCAAATAATTTTGAGACGGTAACTTGCATAGATTTCTTGTATCATTCGTTTTGACAGACCCTTCGTAGTTTTTACAGTAGCTGTTCGAGTGATTTCGTCTGATCTTGGATGGACTGCTTCTATACAGCATTTGTCAGTACATGATTTTTTGGTAAAATTATTGGGTTTTGCTGTGATTCGCGAAAAATGCGTAATGCAGACCTATACCAACTTTTATTTTTATATGTAAATTAATTTAGGGAAATAATTATTGACGATGTACTTATTCTATTTTTACGCAATTGATGGATTTTGGAGCTAAATGCTTCTTTTTGAGCCATACGAACTAAAATGTCTAAGCCATATATCAATTCTGATAACCTTAATGGGCCATGATTTCGTTCCTCCGATCGGACTCTGGTGTTACGCCCAAATTGGACGTTGGACATGTTGTAATTTTGTTAATGAAGACCATTTGTGAAATAGATTATTTTCTACAGTTATTGTCAATGTAGTTTCTGCCATTTGCCGTTGTTCTGGCAATTTTGGTTCAATGTTTAGATTGATGGCAATTGCTCCTGACTGTGTTTTAAATATTCAGAACCATGCCAGCACATAGTAAGTGTTTGCAGATCTAATGCAGACAAACCTCTTGACAATACATCAGCTGGGTTTTCCTTTGACGGTCTCCAGAGGTCAATGTTGGTTAAGGTTTGAATTTTGCTTCTGTCTACCACAAATGTCTTGCAACTTCGTGACGTAGATTGGATCCATGACAACACTATTGTGGAATCCGACCACAAATATTTATGTTTGCATTTGATGCTAAGAGCATTTATTACTGAATCCATAAGATTGGATAATTGCACCGCTGCACACAACTCCAATCGTAGGATTGATTGTGGTACTGTCGACTTTGAACAAATAAGGTTTATGTGGCATGATCCAAACTCGTCGATTGACTTGATATAAATAGCAACGCTATAAGCAGATTTGGATTTTTACAAAATCCATGTAGTTCAATTGTAGTCATGGAGTGGAGAATTTGTCTTGGTATTTAGATGTCACTGACTGAATCCAGTAGTTTTTTATAATTTGACTATGCTGTGTATATTTGCATTGGAACCGATGTGTCCCAATCAATTTTTAGCTCCCACAATTGTTCTATAATGAGTTTGGCTCTTAATATAATTGGACCTAATAGTCCTAGTGGGTAAAAGACTTTTGCTAATTTGGATAGAATAATTCATTTTATCATTTTCTTAAAAATTATACTGGAAGGTTTTTGGAATGTAAATATGTCTTCAGCGAAATTCCATAATTATCCTAAGGTTTTTGCAGTGACGTCATCGATTACCTTAGTGATAGTAATTGTATTAAGCAATTTGATTTCCACTTTCTTAACTGGAATTGACCAGAGTTCATGATTGTGCATAGTTCTTCTTGAATAGCTTTTAATTCATCAAGTGTGTTGGCTCCAGTGATACAATCATGTACATAAAAATCATTTTCAATAACCTTTCTTGCTAACGGATACTTTTGTTCTTCATCTAATTGTTTTGAGAAACGAGTTGCAAGAAATGATGCACAGGATGTACCGTACATTACTGTCTTCAATTTATATGTGGAGAGAGGTTCAGACTCATCAAAGTGCCAAATAATTTTTTGATATTGATTGTCATTGCGTACCAAAACTTGCCTGTACATTTTTTTATGTCACCAGTTAACACATATTTATACTGTCGAAACCATATTAAAATTGATAACAAATCTTCTTGAATGGTTGGTCCTACTGTCAGTGTGTCTTTCAGAAAAACATTCGTTGTTGTTTTGGCTGAGTCATCAAACACTACTTTTAACCTTGTTTTGGTACTATCTTCCTAAGTACGTATTGTGTGGAAGGTAGAAACTTTGTAGGTCTTCTTGTATTAATAAAATGTGGCCAAGATGTTGGTTTTGTGCAATGAAGTTGAAATATTCTTGTCATAGGGTTGGGTTTTTTGATAACTTTTGTTCCAGACTGTGGAATCTCTTAGTAGCTATATGAAGGGAATCTCCCAATTTTTCATTATTACGTTTTTCATCAGGATGAAGAATTGCACGTGGTATGACGTTTCCAATTCACCAAAATTGGCCAATAAAATTAAACGATTAAAATTAAGAACCCCCAAAAACTAAAAATTAGTTTCTTTTGATAATTGTACTATGTTCTCTAATATTCCTCCAAATAAATGTTTTGACTTTTCAAACATGTTTGATTATATTAACATTTGCCCATTTATTCGTGATGAAATATTGTTATACCAAAAATTCTGTATAGACAATAGCTAGTTTAAATTTGACAATAAGTTCTTCAAACAAAACGCAGGCTTTGCTATGGGTTTGCCTTTAAGTCATCTCTCAGCAGAAATATTTATGGCATTTTTAGAAAAAAACGATTTTTAAATCAGACCATTCTGTAAAACATGTCTCCTTTTGGTATAGATACGTAGATGATATTTTAGCATGTTTTACAGGCACTCAAGAACAACTAGGCATTTTTCAAAATTTTATAAACAGTATTTACCCCAACATTAAATTTACAGTAGAATCTGAAACAGTCAATAAAATAAACTTTTTAGACCTAACAATTTGTCTCATCAATAATGCTTTTACTTTTGATATTTTTCGTGAGAAAATTAATACGGACGCGACAATTCCATATGACTCTATCCATCCCAATAGTTGCAAATTTGCTGCTCACTCAATGCTACATAGAGCCTTCAGCTTTCCATTGACAGACAATGCTCTGTGAAAAGAGATAAACAAAATTATTTCGATAGGTTCTAGCGACGGTTTCCCTCCAAAATTAATTAAAAGAATTATTAATAAAAAACAGTACAGCCTCAGTATGCAGTCAATCAATCCAAAAATAATATCTTCAGTCCCCAAAAATATTTCTGAAAAAATAAAGTTATCAAGTAGCTTTTAAAAATACCAACAAAGTGTTCACCCTATTTTGCAACGCAAAAGACGGCACAGACAAATTAATGAAATCCGGAGTCTATGAGTTAAGTTATTCCACATCTGATGCTCGATATGTAGGACAAACAGGCGGAAATTTTGATACAAGATTTTAAGAACACTTTTAGAATTATTATTTCAAAAATAATCATTCATCCGGCCATTGCTCAACGCAAAATTTTACATTATTGCAGTAAAAGTAGAACATTAATTTTGTTAGAATCTCTTGAAATATTTAAAGCTAAGGTGTATTTACTTAATGATAAGACCGACTTTTACCAGTCCCCTTTGTTCAAAATTATTTAAAATTTAATCTTTTGCGGAGCGTTCTCGTATAATAAACCTCATTATGTGATTGCAACACTAATCCCCACCCCCCAGCCTCTGTTTTTAAATATATTGTTTAGCATGTTTAATCAATTTATTGTAAATATTATTATCACCACTTTCCATTCTGTTTGTATACCTGCGTCATATATATTGTATTCTTTTATTCTTTGGAGTTGTTAATCCTAATTACCCATAATGTATTATTTTTGTTATATATATATATACCTATATTTTCTTTTGCTTGATATTAGTTTCACCGTATAATGATGACCAGTTAATTGGTCGAAACTAGTCCGGTTTATTATATATTTTTGTGATAAGATTTATTATAAACCCTTTTCTATACCTAGGATGGAAATAAAATACACATATTTTTTCTAAATAACAATCATTAGGATGGTATCGACCATTACTGCGTAGTTCATTATAACAAATAAAACAATTTTTAAAGTTTTTTCAACAAACGTATTTATTGAAACGGTCATTATGAAGTGGTACTTGATAATGACCGTCACAGGTCAATACTTGATTCATCGCGTATATTGTTTTTCAATAATTTTTTTGTGATAAAAACTTTGTAAATTGTTTTATTTGTTATTTACCGACAATTTGATGAAGCCGGTTAGCTCGATAAGCTAGATTTCATTAACTAAATAATATATACAGGCCGCATTTAAAATGAAAATAAATAAAGGTTTTTATATAAATATAAAATTTTAATAGTAATTTAATTGTTTGAATATTATTGTGAATTATCATAATTCTATTCAAAGGGTTTCTAGGAATTATGACTACCCTTAGATGTGGCAACCTGTATGCGTTGCACGCATTAAGATAGTCACAGCACGCTCCTGATCTTTTTTTATGTGATGGGGATGATAGGCGTTGTATAATAATTAGTCTATGGTGCTTATATTATTTTACAATCTACACCAGGCTTGGGGCCACATAAAGCTTTATAATCCGCACTATTATTCACTAATCTGATTATATAGTTTCACTAAATTCGCATTGACATAGGTAGGATTATTAGCATCAACCCTATTGTTAATTCAGTTTGAAATTCTTTTGCGGATCATAGTCAACGGCAAATAACATTGTGCCGATGTTTGAGTTTCACTTGCAACATTTATGAGTTTCAATAAAAATGAAAACCCAATGTCAAGTAAAGATATTCTTTGCAGAGATTTTTACATTTTCAATTTATTATTCAAATAGCACACATTTATTGCGTGGTGAAGCACCCATGTAGAAATCCATCCAACGCGGGGGAAATAAAATATCCAATCAATTACATTCAAATAGACATGGTTATTCGGGGGGAAATTATGATGGGTGCAGTGGATACAAGCCGGAGTGTTTTCTTCTGGTTGTTCTCAACTTTTATCAAACACTCCGAGACCCCGCATCGGGTGCTCAATTAGTTGTTGAACCCATTCCCACTTCCTTCCAATCTGTATGCCTTTCAATCAATTTCAAATTGATTGACATTTCATTTGCTGTCTACTATCACTAAGAAACCGTTTCCAAAACTGAATATTCATACATGATAAATGATTTGAAGTGAAAAATCTGGCGGCGAATAATTAACTAGTTAATCAGACATCAAACAGAATTTTCACGCTGTTTTCATTTATATTTTCAGGGTGGCAAAAAATATTTATGACCTGTATTCAAATAGACACAAGGATTTGCATAATTTATAGGGTTAGTTACGAAGTTCCAAGTGATTTATCATCTCAAAGGATGCACAATAACCGAGATATATAAAATTTATTATTCCGAATTTATGTTTTTCTATTTCAATAACATTCAAAACTTTCACTCACTGCAAATAAGGTCGCTTGTGTTGTGCGATAATAACTTTAGCTGCACTGGGATGTGATTTTTCCTTGCCGAAAAGCCATACCTCTGAGAAATGTGGCGCGATACGAAAAATTCAGCTGGGAATTGCTCGCAATTATTATACGGATGCCATTAATTCCTCATTCTATTTATTTTGCAAATTGCAATTTTACAATTAAAAGATGAAGGTAATAAAACACATGCGAAATGTGTAGGCGTTAAAAGCAGCACCGATTGTTTGACACCCAACAAACGAATCGCTTTAAAGTTTGAAGTTGCTAATTACATTTGGCTAAATGTAATTTAAATAGTTCTAGAAGTGGGGTGTTCTGCTCGAGCTTTCAGTAAATTAATAAAAATGTGTTTGGATCCCAAACCCACTTGTAAATATTGCAATGAATGTACGTGTTCAATTGGATAGGAATATAACTTAATGGTGTAATTTCCGTTTGAAATCTTGCGGAATAAAATAATTTCCTCTTGTTACTCACTGAAATAACCAGGGCGCACTTACTTTATTCTACATGAAAAATAGCATTTTTTATATTGTTTATTTTTTATCAAACGACCCCTTTTCACCATTGAATTAAATGCATTTTTTCCGTTCGGTTAAACTCAACAACAAATTACTCCGTTTTTTATCTTTTAACCTTTATCAAAATCTGCCAGACTCTCTCGCTTTATTAATAAAAAAGTACTAGTATATCTTCTTTCAAGTTTTAAAACTTGTAGCGACTGCTCACTAAAAGAATTTTTAATTTAATTTTACACTTTTATAAAATATCATCAATGCGATTTGTGTAAATCGATTTGCTGTAAAGCTTCTTGAAAAAAATTAGAATTTACCAAGTGGGTCATATTTGTGTGTATTAGAAAGACAAACATCTAAAGCAAATAAGATGAGAAAAACAAACTTTTTATATTTACAAAAGCAAACGCGTTAATTATTATTTAGGGAATCTTTCTTAGTCAATAGTAAGTAAACTTCTAGTTAGATGATTTCGAGTTTGAATTGTAATTTAAATTGCAATCCAATCCAATTATAGATGCAATTGATGCAGAAATGCAATTATTGCTTAATACAACTTATTTCTTAAAATCTGAAAGTTACACTAATATTTATAATAATTAGTCTATAAAATTGTTTTGAAAATGCTTTTGACGAAATTTTAAAAATATAATTAATTGAAATTATTATAGTATACTTATTGAATAATTACTAAAATTTGGAATAAATGATGAAAAGATTCACTTTGGATTACATGTCCAATACTCTACTGGACATGTAATCCAAAGGTTATGGGTTCAATCCTAATTTAAATTGAACCTTTTAAACAACTAGTATTTATCACAAAAAGGAGTAATGGCTTAGTAATTATTTAAAAATTATAATATGTTAATTTTAAATTATGCTCCATTAAAAAAAACTGTAAATTAGTATTATTTCTAATAAACTAGCGGAACCCGGCGAACGTTGTTTTGTCCTACCCCATAGCATTAAATTTTTTTTTTTTAGTTTTATTTAGTTTACATTCACAAAGCTAATAGCAATTAGTTGTAGTACACACAAATATTATAATATACTTGCGGTACCCGGCAAACGTTGTTTCGCTCTACCCCATATCTATAAAAATATTTTCTTTAGTTTTATTTAGTTTACATTCACAAGGCTAATAGCAATTAGTTGTAGCACAAACAAATATTATAATAGACTAGCGGTACCCGGCAAACGTTGTTTCGCACTACCCCATATCAATAAAAATAATTTCTTTAGTTTTTGTTGTCTTGATATTATTTGATGTCTACACATCTATGCTATCGGTTACGGCTGGGGTTTATTTGGAAATTGACTGTCACGCGGTGACGTCAGCGTCAGTGTAAGGTTTTGACGTCACATACAACTATACATATTTATGTGACGTGTGCTTCGCAGCTGAGTGAGTGAGTTTGTTTACACATCCTTTGTGAGTACAGCGGTACTTACTTTGCTGATTTTAATTTATCGTTTTTTTTTAATCTTAAAGTTACATTATAAAATGTATGATGCTTATGCATGAGCATATTTTGTGTAATTTCTTTTGTTTACATATTGTAATTCATTTAAATTTTATTGAAAATTGTTTGGTATTATTAGTATACGCGGAAGCAATGCAGCCTCACCTTTGTATTAATTATTTAAAATGGTTGCTTTGATAAGATGGCCTATTATTTTTTGCACTACTAATCTGATAACATTGCAAAGATGTCCACCAGAATGTTGCAAAATAAAGTAATAGGCTAGCCAATTTTCAATATCTAGCGGTGTGGTAGTAAAACTATCAAAGCCAGTGCATTTTAGAATTAGATAGATAGATAAATAAACATCTTTATTCATAACCTGTTGGTGCCGAAATTAGCAATACATTAAACATATACACAAATATACAATTAAATTAAATTTATGTTCTGTATGGCACTAACCTACCGCCAGAAACCACGATGGTTAAAATATATCATGGCCAAATAACCCCGCACCAGCGCTCCGGACAGCAACTCACCGTCGTACAGAATCTTTACAAAGTACCACATACATACATTAATTACAAAGACATATATTCTTCAATCGAATAGAACACCGAGCCTTCGAAAAACAATTTTGCCGTTAGTTTTAATTCTTTAAAGCTTTTGGAACTTCTTATTGATTGTGAAAGTTTATTGAAAAAATTACATGTATGGTATAGGTATGACCATCCAAACGCAGATGACTTAGGTATTGCAGGTCTTAAAATTATTTTTTCAAGTATATTTATTAGTTGCCTAAGTATAAAATTTGGTGAAAATAGGTGAAATATGTTGGAAGTTTGGCATACAGTAGTGTTTTTGCAAATGCACCGGTACTGGTTTTTGTTGGTGCTGATGCTCTTGCCAGTGCATTTTCTTCATTGAAATAGATGCGTTGTCCGTTTTCAAGATGTACGGCTCAACGAATCACTACTGGATTGCGGTCATGTATAGGAAGTGATAGAATCAGAAAAATTGCTTTATTGGAGCTGATGTACCGGCCCATTTGGTATTGTGTTACATAAGGATGATGTATACCTCATAATGCCATGTCTCTACCTTTATAAACGTAATTGCAAATATATTTTAACAATTTTACAGAATTGCAAAATTTAACATTGATGTATGCATTGAAAGTTTTTGATAATTGCACAACCTATCTGTATCAATTTCAGCTTTTTTTAAACTTTCAATTTAAATAGTCATCAACTGTGTTCTGTCGATCTTCAACAATAATAATAGTGGATATTCATCAATGTCTATAGCGTCGTCGAAATTTTTGTGAATTTACCATTTTCAAATAGTTCTGTATCAATTTTTGAATCTGGTATTTCTGTTGATATAATTTGATTGATTTATAAAATCTTAATTTTTAGTTTTATTGTATCGTGTAGATTTTATTACAGCAATAATTAAATTTGTAACTTGTATATACTTTGTAAATATTTTTGTTTATATTCATAATAAATTTAATTTCTTTGCAACAAATATTTTCCAAGACCTCCTTACAATTAGATATAATTTTATTTAATTACAAAAAGTAAGTAGCCGCAACACTACTTCCCCCACAGATAAAATAATAGAAAAAAAAACAAACAAGACAAAAAAAAACCAAGTCGAGTAATAAAAAATAAATTTTTTTAAATAATATGACTGTGTTGTGTTTGAATTGTAGTATCACACAGTGAATCGTTTGATAATAAGAAGTTGTAAGCATTAATCAGTGAGGCGATTATTGTTGGTGTAGTGTCACACAGTCGTGTGTGATAAGAAGCAACAAACATTAATCAGTAAGTCGATAATGTTTGTTGTAGTGTCACACAGTGAGTCGTGTGATGATAAGAAGCTACAAACAATAATCAGTAACTCGATAATGTTTGTTGTAATGTCACACAGTGAGTCGTGTGATAATAAGAAGCTACAAACATTAATCAGTAAGTCGATAATGTTTGTTGTAGTGTCACACATTGGGTCGTGTGATAATAAGAAACTACAAACATTAATCAGTAAGTCGATCATGTTTGCTGTAGTGTCATACAGTGAGTCGTGTGATAATTAAAAGCTACAATCAATAATCAGTAAGTCAATAATGTTTATTGTAGTGTTACATAGTGACTCGTGTAATAATCAGAAGCTATAAGCATTAATCAATGAGTCAATAATGTTTGTTGTAGTGTCAATTATTGATAATAATTAAATGTATTTGTAAATAATATGTTTGCGAGTAATAAAATTATTCGTAAAAGTTTGAATAAAGAAGAAAAGATAAGTTGAAATGTTAGCAAAACATTTTAACAAATTAATTTGACAATACGTTAAAAATAAATTAGATATAACTTCAAAAATAATTTGAAAGTAGGAAATAAGGGAGAAAGGAGGGAAAAGTACTGTTTCACTATAAATGATTAGATAAATACCGTAAAAAAATGTCTTATGATAATTATATGTGGTAAACAAGTTGTCAACTAACTGGCACTGAACTGTAGTTGACGTAGCAAGGACAGGATAGGATCGAGCATCTGTCCAATTTGTCTGTAGTCGGGGTTATAGTTGAAACCAGTGTCATCACAGTGCACCGAACATCAAAAACTCCATCACCAATGTACTGCCATTTGTGATCAAAGTAGGGGTCACCAATATAAAATCATAATTTGAAACTTGTAGATTTTATTATTGAAATAAATAAATTTGTAACAAAAAGTAAGTAGCCATAACAGATTTCCTCTGGTCTGGATCTGGGTTGATTAATCAAATAAGAATATGGGTATGAGGCAATCCACGTTTCTGCCACTCTACAGAATACATACTATGAAGAAATATATTGCATTTGCACCTACATTTGCTTTTATTTTACTAAAACATTGATAGAAAGAAGTTCATAGCTGTAAATATGCAGTAAATCGACAAATTGATGTACCAGGAGTAAAACATTTGCAACGTCCAAAATAATATATATCGTGAATTTGGACTAAATTGGTCTATTCTTATAGAAATTTGATAGTAGCGCCACCTATCGGAACCTTATCTTATAAACCTTACTCACAGTCTGGAGAATATACGGTGTAAATATGGGCTCAATCGGTTGAGTGGTTTAGAAGTCGCATCACTTGATATTGCAAATAAACGTACACAAGAATTATATACAGATAGTTAATTATTTGTAATTAGTAAATTAGATAAAATACTACTTACACATTTTCAAAATAATTTATGTTTTATAGAAAAACTACCATAATTTGCCCAATTTTTTCTTATCCCTCCTTCTGTAACTCAGTTATACATATTTTTAGTATTTGGAACAAATATTTGTTCTGATTTTATAATCAACGCAGCTATAAAATTGTGCCCACTTTGATGAAATATTTATGAATCTGTCTATAATGCTGTTCATAATAACTTGAATAAGAAGCTATGTAAATATGCAGTATGCGAATTTATTCCATGCAAATAAACATGTTCCATCAGATGTTTGCTATCGCCATATTTTTATTTTGTGGAATTTGTTATTTCAACAGCGTGTGTAACTTTCGTGACGTTGGTAACGCTAATAGTTCAGCAACTTTTAAGTGGTGCAACTTTTCCGTCAGATATTTCCTGGCTCCTAATATCGGAAACAATTCAAGTGTGAGATTATAAAGCACAAACTACGTAAAAAAAGTTAGCAGCCCAGGGGCGTCGGGCTTGAGGTAAACTAATTTCTTTTTTGTATTTACATTTGATTAAGTTCACAATTGGCAATAACAAACAAATCCATATATTATTTGCAAGTATTTTTGAAAGCTGAACAACTCACATATAATAAAACTAATTTGCAATTTATAATAATGTAATAATTCTTTTATTAAATAAATTAAGTTAATCTTAATTTATATGTAGAAATAAGCCACTAAGTAAAATACATCACTACTATGCATTAGTAGACAGACTAAACCGAATGTTGAGATTTAAGATAAGCTAAAGGTTAATTGAAATGGACAAGGATATTTAAACAAGCGTGTAACTTAGCTGTACATGAATAGATAGTAGTCCGCTGTACTTATGCATGCATTAGTAAATAATGGCCTAGCATCAAAATATCATTTTTGATATAAAATGTTAATTGAATTATAATGAAACAAATTATATGCGGAAGGCAACTGAATATATATAATTATAAGTTAATATAGTCCGCATAGCAAATAAATTATAAATTAATAACCAAGATTAAAAGTGTTTTATTAATGATGTTCTTTAGAGGAAACATGTGGAAACACTTTTTGAATAAGCATACTCCAGAACGACGCTTACAAATTTACAAATTTTCTTCAAAAACCGTGGTTCATGTCGCAGTATTTATCCTGTAGAGCACGATTTTTGATTGCCATAATCGGTTATTTCTGCCATAAATTTTAATAAGCTCTTCGTATTTATATATTCTAATTGATAATATACATGCGCAAAGACTGTACATTCTAGTTTTGAATAAAATCCAAATGATTTAATTACCCACAGCTTTGTTTAATCGATTTGGTTTACCAGTGTACAAGATCATGCCCATACAAAATCGGAAATGCTTCAGTATTGTAATTTGTCTCAATAAAATTTTGTTCAGCAGTTTTGGCTGAATGGCTGACCCTACAACCAAAATTGCCAAATTTAAAGTGAAAATAATGCACAAACTAATGTTCAGATGTTATTACGTCTCTAAAAAGTCTTCAACGGCCAAGTGGAGTCGTTGGTTCATATTTATTTAAAAATTATACAAGAAGTTATAAGTGCACGACTGACTTTTTTAATTAAGACATTTTTTCTGTGGAACGTGGCATTAAGGTAACCGAAATAAATCAATTTGCTATCGTGCATGTTTCGAGTTTATCAAGTTTATAAAATATTTTGAGAGCATACAAGATCCAGTTTACTGGATTTAAGCCACTTGAACATCGTGCAAATCGTAATGTTAGCGAATGAGCCAAAACAAAATTGCACTAATCAGTTTGACTGAAAGGCGACTATAACCAGCAAAATTGCCAAATTTGCTAATTTACGCTCTTTGATAATTGCCAAAGTTGATTTTCTTTCGTATTTTTGTAATATAATTCTACATTCGTTAGTGAAGCTCTGTAATAAGAAGTGCTATTCAAATGCCAAGATAACAAATATGTATTTTATATATGTACTTGCTAATGAAAATACTATAGAGGCTAAAAGGTTGTATTGTGAATATTATCATAATCGCCATATTCTTGTTAAAAGTATTCATCGCCGTACATGAAACTGACACATTTAGACAAACTGAATGACAAAGTAGGCCAAACACAGTAATAACAGTACAATTAGAATTTTTAGAGGATGGTTGAAGTTCAAATCTTAGTGGTTACTTTACCCGCATTCCATAGGTACACAATTGCGTTCAAAAAAGGTCAAAAATTGGGCAGTGCAGATTGAGACGTGCTCAGGTGTACATAGAAGTTTCTTGAAAAAAAAAGATAATAATAGTAAAATTAGAAGATAATTTATTGGAAGCTAATTCTACTGTGAAATGGCAAGTACTTTTATATTGGACTAGATTTTTGACCAATGAGGTATAACCATTTTTTTTTAAAGAATTACTACTTTCTACAAAATCTACCAATAGCAATGAGAAAGAAAAAATTGCTAGATTAGATAAGGTGGACTTTAAGTATGGCTTGGTCGATTGCCAGATTTATTTCATGACATTAGTGTACACTACTTCAGCAGAAAATGTAAAAGTTGTAGAAAATCAAATTATAAAAAGGCGGAATACAATAAGAAACACAATTGGTATTTTTGAGAGAGTTTGGTGATACTCAACGAGGAAGGATTGGATGCATGCATCATAATAAATTTTGGGAAATATTGGCTTTGTGTCCAATTTACGGGTTTAATTCTGCTTGGAAAAGCTGTATTGAAATTGTTTAACATACCATAAATCTATTAAACAACTTGTTAATTACAGGTTTGAGTAGAAGAATAATTCGTTTAAGTTAAAAGAAACTAATATTAAACCTTTTACAGCGGAGAAATAATAGTTTGTAATAATAATAATAATAATTTTTATTGATCCATTAGGCAATAAATAATTGATATGACAAGTCAAAGAAAAAGCTACAAATAATTAATAAATAGAAGTAAATTGGACACTGCACAAATATACCAAACACTTTAAAATTGTATATGAACATTGTTACAAAAACAAGTACAGAACAAAACAAATTAAAAATGTATAGAGATATCTACAATTATACAGGCTGACAGATTAAGAAAATGTATAAATAGTTAAAATGTTTACCTGCACAGTATAGGTAAGAACATTATTTATTGTGATTAACAAATTCATCAATGGTATAATAGCAATTATTCGTAAAAAAAATGTTTAGTTTTATTTTGAATGTATTGATATTATTACATTTCTTACGTGAGTTGCTTAATGAATTATAAAAATATGCACCAGCATATTTTGGTGATTTTTTAAAACTTGTTGTTTGCGTTTTTTCAGTTCTTATATTGTTGCAAAGCCTGGTATTGTGATCATGTGTATCTTTGTTGGACGTGAACATATTTTTAT